>CAAKHB010003952.1:0-15689 GCA_901007665.1 Aeoliscus strigatus
TCCTTGCTGCTCTGAAACTACTTACATTGGTAACATTGATATCAGTAAAGCATGAATGGATGTTTGTTTCATGTCTCTGTTCGTAGCATCTTTCTTACACAGGCCTGCAGGGAGTGTTTTTCCATAAGACCGTTCAACTTTGGAGAATACCTCTCATATCCCCCCTTCACTTCTCACCCCGTTATTTGATTCTTCCATTCTTTTTTTCATGTCCTGTGCTTTCCCGGAGTGTGGTCAGTTCGTCCAGCACCCTCCCTCCCTTCCTCTGTTTCTCCCTCTCTCCTTCTTGTACTATGAGCCACTTGAGAGAAGAGAGAAGCCCATGCTTCTGGCTGTCAGCTGCAGACCGAGGGAGAGGAGAGGAGACCGAGTGAGGTGGCGAGAATGAGGAAAGGAGGAAGGCAGCAACTTGCATCTACTTGCAGAGTCCCGCAACTGAGAATCAAATGTGTGTGTGAGAGAGACAGAGTATGTCAGAGTGAGAGGAGAGAGAGAAAGAGGGGAGATGTCAGACAGCCGTGTCCTTGAGAACTGCACCACAACTCTTTCAAGAGAGCCGGGAGACGGAGTGAGTAACGTGCATTTCAGCGGGACACGTGTGTTTTCTGCGTGTGTGTGCGTACGTAGGTGCTCACTCACATGTATTTGTGTGTGTGTGTGTGTGTATGAGTGTGTAACCTGCTGCTTGCACACCCGAGTGCCAAGCTCTCAGTGATGGAGGCTTTGGCTGCCGATCTTCTCTGCTATTGTCTGCCTGCCTAAGTGCTGCTGACAGGGGATTATGGCAAATACAAAATGCCGTATGGACCAGAGAAACCCAGTGCCAAACTTCACAGACACACACAACTCAGCTGCTGGGTGAGCCATGTTCAGAACACACTGGTGTGTATGCATTGTTATAACAATAAGTTGTTGTGGGAGAGACTAACCATGCCATAAGGTAGTTGTACACTAAATATATATGCTTTCTAGCACTGGCACACAGGAAGATTGAAACCACCTGTTACATTGTCACAAATATATTTTGTGCAAACCTCTGATATTCTTCAACAAGGGAAGGACAATTGACGCCGGTATGAAATGACTGATGACCATGTACTTTTTTCTTCTTTTTGCATGTTATTTATTTATTCCACACTTCACTTTTACTTTAAGACACATGGACTGGATGGCGTTACACTGAGTCCCTGGTGTCTGACACCTACATATAGATGCTAATATAGAGTAATTCACACACTCAAGATGGAACCTAACATAAATGTGAATATGTACAGGTTTACCAAAGAGAAAACTCCCTCTTCTTGCCATCCTAATGTGGACTTGGGTGGAGAGAGGGTTGTGTGCCTGAACCCTGTGACGTGTTGCTATTGGTATTGGTGGTGCGACCCGTCAAACTATTTTTGACCAATCACAGGCCATAAAGCGCTCAGGGTTCCACCGAGTCCAGTTGGGTTCCACTCATCAACATATAATGAGAGTCACCATGCTTCTCATGTTTCTGAGGGTGTTTTGGAGATCTGTGTCATTCCTGAGGATGTGCAGCATTCTCCTGACATATTTGCTGGCAAGTCAAATCTCTGCTTACTGTGAAGTGCGACCGGTGGAAGTACATTTAGAACTCCAAGAGGGATGTTGTCACATTGTGTTTTATTTACAATATGAGGATCAAATGCCCAGAAATATCTGCTGCATTTTATAGGGACACAACAGAGTGATGCACCCTGTACTCTCAGGGTTCAAATTACCAAAAGCCTAAACAGTAACAGTGCAAAATAATATGGATTATTGAACAACATCATACCTTTACAGGTGCCTCCTTTTCACTGGACACTAAAACATAAAATAATATCAGCATATAACTATTTACTTGATTACTTGTCTCTTGTAACATCTCTTTGTTACCGACTTCAATGTAAATGTCAATTTTAAATTGAACAGGGAAAGGTGATTTAGAGTTTCTCCTATGGTAGTCCTACATTTATTTTAGATAATCTCAGTTAGATTACAGCCTTAACCCTTGATGCACAAAATATTGTATTAAAGTGTATGAATGCGGACTACCTGTGTATGTGATACACAGCTTATATATATAATATGAATACATAACATAGAAAGTGTTCTGCATCAATATGAGGAGTACCACTGATGATGTCAGGTTGGGCATGTTAGTTCAGCATGTACTGTGAGTCACTGGTGTGTAAATGTTTGTGTGTGGCTGTTCCTGTTCACCAATTGAGGTCAGGCGCTCAATAATTAAAGTGTGTCACTGGTCAGTGCTGGAGCTGGGTCTGCCAGTCACCCAGACTGATGCCAGATCAGAGTGAAAGAGTGTCAGGATGATGATGATGATGATGATGATGATGATGATGATGGGACAGTCAGAGGGAGAGATGGGAGAAAATTTGAGACTTCTCAGCGTCCTTTACTGGTGTCTGGTCGTAACGTCTGTTCACTGTCTGCTGGTGTGTTCACTGGTCGTAGAGTTGTGAGATGTTAGGTTGATTCCAGTGTCTGAAGCCTGATCTGACATCTCACCCACAGTGATCACATGAGTAGGAGAATGTTAGATTAGACGAGCAGTGGTGAGCTGCTTCACTGAAACACCAAAAATATTTGTATTACTGTCATATTCATTAAACGTCTTTTAGTGGGAAAACAACCTACAGATCAAAATGTTCTTACATGTGCTGAAATATTTCTGTATTTGGGGTTTTATGGCCCCATACCACCTATATTTTACATAAGAGATGTATAAGAAGATGGCCATGATTTTGTTGTTTATTTCTAAATATCACCTTGTAACATGCCCGGCTTAGTGAGCGATGGTTTGAAGTCAGGCTGGTCTTTTTGTTTGTGCTATCTATCTACAGGAGGCCATGTTTGCTATGTGGAATCCTCCTATGATGATCAATGGATGGAGATCCAGTCAGGTGGTCTTTGGTTGTACAGGATGTCTCTTAAATATGCAGCATAGATCAGACATGCATTTTCCCAGAGGATTTATGCATCAGTTTACCAGCAGTTTACCAGCTGCTTTGGTTTGTGTCACTACACTGGACATTTTGTGTACATACAGAATACATTTAAATTAAAATATGTAGATTATGCTATAGACAACTGTGCTTGTCCATAACCACACACCATAATGGAGTCTCAACTAGATGATGTAATAACAATAATAATAACAACCATACCTAGCACATGTTTAGTTAATGATTCATTACAACATCGTAGGCACATAAGATGGTAAATGAAACCACTGTCCAGACATCTGTGGCCGTTGACAGTGGCTCTGTTCTCATTTATTTCATGTTAGTCTATGAACCGGTGTGATTGGTCTGTACCTTGTCTTTACTTTCTGCACATTTCTTAAACCGTATCCATGTGTCAGTCAGCTTTTGCTGTGTACCACTACGCTGGAGGTGGGTGATGTCATCTGACCAAAAACGAGGGCCTGATGTGAGCTTCTGCTTATCTGGGAACCTTTCTGGGTTATGTGACTTCCTATTAATACTCCTCGCAGTGTTTGGTGCCAGACTGATTGTGCACTTGTGTACACACACACACACACACACACTCTCCACAGTGTGTTGCTTCTCAGTGAGGAAACGCGGGAAAATCATTTCCATAATTTTAGGATCCTTTAGTTGTTCACTGGAACCTTTCTTGCCAATCATGTCTCCACTGCTTCTTCCTCCCAACCTTTTGTTTCAAGTTGTTGAGTCTGTCCAGTGGTGTCTCTCTGTTCTCCCTAAGCCTTCTGTATTTACTGCTAATCCTTTTTATGCTTCTCCCAGCTAGAAGCCCCTGTGAGATCCTGTAGATTTAGCCAGAGGTTGATCTCATGATTAGTATTCAGCTGTCAGAGTATGTCAGTCAACTTTTGGAGGCCCCTCTCAGTCCTCACCCTCCCATCATCATTTCCACATTAAAATTACAATGTATACCTCAGCATTGTAGTGTGTGTGTGTGTGTGTGTGTGTGTGTGTTATATCAGGATGTACTTAGCTGCATGGTCCCAAAGAGAGAGCCCTGTGTGCATTAATGTAGATACATATCCAGCCTCCTCCTGATTTCCCAGGAAGTCGCCCTCCATCATCTTAAATGACATGAAAAGAGCCGGAGACCGATATATGCATGAATTAATTGGCTTGAATAGGAGTATTTAGAAGCTTAATCCATGGGGATTAACGCACGAAGCCCTCTCTGGTTTTAAGCTGCTGTGCATTTTCAGCAGAGGATTGTTTCATTTCACTTCATCCTCCTCCTCCTCACATGCCACCACCTTTAGTTCTTAGACAGTGAGCCTCTAAAAAGCTGTCAAGTGCAGGATTAGCTTTGTAGAATACTGGTTGTTTGCTAATTGCCCTCACATAATGTATACAAATACAATTCATTACTTTTTATTGCCGTGTTCTTTTTGCCTGCGTTCTTTGTGCCTTTTACAAATAAAGATTCTGTTATTACAAGAGGAGCATGAGCAGATAGGTGCAGACATTCCAGTTGTAAAGAGTCATGTCACTGGTGCATGTCGTGGTCATTCCGTGTGTCAAAACAATGTTATGAAAAAACAGGATCAGCCTGAACCTTGACCAACGAGGTTTACACATTTTGTCAAATGTGTGTTTTAAAGTAGCTGTCAGGCAGATGTCAGGCCTGTCTTCTCTCAGAGCCAGTATGTTTGTTTTTACCACATATATCTCATCTTATGTCCCCTGTTGGCCTTTTTCTATGTACTTCCCTCTCTTCTCCCTGTCAACCCCTCCCTTCAATCTTCAACCTCCCCTTTTCTCCATCCCTTTCCCCACCTCTCACCCTTCTCTCTCTCTTACTTCACTCTCATCCTCGCTGCCATGGTCTCGCTTTTTGTCTTCCTCTGCTCGTCTTTATTTATAGGCTGTGCACTGCGAGTCTATGAGATACTGAGACGATCAATGCCTATAGATTGGCTCATTGGAAGCCATTAGTTATGGGTTTTTATAAAGCTACTCATTATTGTGCTTAATCTTGCAGAAAATTAAATTTTGAGGTGTGTACAGTGTTTTGGTTAAAAGTTGTTGATTTTCCCCGTCTCACTCACATCAACAGCTGACTTTTCTCTACTTTTTGAGTATATATTGCTGTGTATGTTTGTGTACGTGTATGAGCCACATAGAAGCACTCACAGCCGTTGGAAGGACACACACAGGTGCACACACACAGGAGCATCAGTGTCAGTAGCTAAGTTTCCATCTAAAAGTGTATGAATCATTGCGTAGTAACAGAAATGCGAATCATGTGTTTTTCCATCAAAATTACAGAATTTGTGAAAACTAAACTCGCAGCATTTAGAAAATTTGCGGAAGTTAAGTCGTAAAGAAAAGTCGTCTGTGTTCAGTTTTCTGGGCCATACAAGCCAAGACAATGAAGTTCATCAGACTCCCAGATGTGACCGAGGCACAGCTTTTGCCACAAGTGTACACCTCGGTGGATGGACCCATGTCCCCGTACTCCCTCCATCCATAGTTGTGTTCAGTAGGTGTTTGTCACCGACTAGCAAGAGAACGGAGACGGAGCAGGACATGGTACTGATGGATGGATTTACACACTGAACGTGAGACCTGAACACCGACAGACCACAGTGCCAAACGGTAGAACAATTAAAAATATTTAGAATATGTTAAATTCCACGTTCATCTCCGTCATTCCTTGATGAAATTTCGAAACTGTCACCTGTCCCACGAGAAGTCTGGCACGTTTCAGCGCTTCAGGAAGTGTTCAAATTAATCATCTCCGATGTGATACTTCTTCCTCTGATGGAAACATGGCTAGTGTCCATAAACGATCATGGATCTTGGTCATGCCTGTAAAACCCTTTAAGAAAACTACTAGCACCAGGGTTTGGCCACAGCACTGCACACACACTGTAGTTCTTTCAATCCGGGTTGACTATTTTCTCGATTGTTGGAGCCTTTGTGCCTTCAATTTTGATGATGATGCCATTTTCTACATTGCAACCTTTCTTTTGTTTTTAGTGCGGTGGCTCAGTGCTGGTCCAGCTTCAATCTGCAGAATTGGGGCATTCTTATTATAAACTCCCATCCACCCAGAGTTGAACACACAAAGACCTAAACTGGATTTAGTGTACATTGTCCCTTTTAGTCATCATCTTTTTGACCTTTTGCCATTCTGAATGCTCCTCCTTCCTTTTCTTATCTATCTGATTTCTATCACAAACCTTGCGTTAACCTGCCACCTTGAGTCTCGCTGTCCTCCCCTTCCCTCAGCTGTTTGCCCCCTGACTGCTGTTGATCTCAGTCCTCCCCATCCCAAATGCTCCCACCACCCACATCCTCTCTAACTAAACAATAGATGCCTTGAGCTCTGAGAGATCTCTTCCCATCCCACCCCAACATCATCAACACTCCCCACCCTCCTCCTCTCCCACCCCATGATGATATGCAGAGTAGGGCAGCAGCCTTCTTTTGTTTAGCTTAGCGCAAATGAAAATTGCTAATCAATTTTTACCCCCTCTTATTTCATGGCGTGTGGTTCCTGCCCCTCCCCTGCCAGCTGTCATTGTGTGGTTGTGGCGCAGGGCTGAAAGCTTCATTAGCAGGAGGACAGTGTGTTTTGCCCCTCAGCGCCGTGTTCATCGAATTACTAAAGATAGATAAGACACCGACTATATTTCTCATAGAATTTGTCTGAATAGACACTTCATGTTCCATTGTACACACATTTATGTTTATCACAGTGATGCGATCAAACGTTCATGCCAATAAAGCAAATCTTAATATGTTTAAGATTTGACATATCATCCAATGCCTCCTAGGACATATACTAGCATATTCAGTGTATGACTGTGTGTGTAGAGGCTGAAGTGACACTAATTACAATGTAGTTGATAACCACAGAATGCTGCAGTGTGAAAACCATCCTGTCCCTGTAAAAACTCATGTCCTCAGTGATGGATGATGGATGGACTTCACACATCTAGCTCTGTAGGATCTGCTGTGACGCAATCACACACTGATAGTAACAGTACGTTTAATTGATGGATGGTCTTTCACATCGCAACTATTTAGTCGTCATCAGATGTATTTAATTGAAATCACTTAGTAAGTATTTTGACTTTTTTTCTATTATTTGCATTTTTAAAAAGCATAAGCACAGTGTATTATATAGGTTTAAATGATCCGTCAGTAATGGCAGAGGCCTTACAGGTCATATTTGTAATCAACCTTGAGAATGGTCTCGACTGGCATCATTTCAGCCAATTGTGATGTGGCTTTATTTCTTTGCTGTCTCACAAGAGCTCTATCACTCTGTATTTCCACAAAAACATGCAGAGCTTTTGGCAGTGTGGGGATTTTTACATGCAGTGTCTATGTAGACATGCATGGGATGTTTGTCGTATGTCAGATACTTTCAAGGAATATGAGCAAAAGTCCAAGCAAGACTTGTGTGAAGGAACTGGAATGTCCTATATAGAAACTTGATTAAAGCAGGATTTCTAGATCCGGGCAGCAAAGCAGCACATGTAAATATGTGGGTGACCTTGTGTAGGAAGGAAAGAAGAAAGAGCACACTAGTGTCGTAGTTATAGTCAGAAAGGCCCAAGTGAATCTAATCTCACGATCCTCCAACGCTGCCAATTGCCCGCAGAGGTTGGCCAGGACAAACTTCTTTCTACACAGTGGGAAAGGTGTCACACACACACACTCACACACACACACACTATGTTTGTGACCCTCGACTGAACCTGATTACATTTTATTTTTATCCAGGATGATGATTGTTACCACCCAATGTGTGGACAGTAGAGCAGTCAGACTTGTTGAAGTCTGTTGCCATGTCTTCCGGGGAGGGGCTTGTCACTGCCTCAAGATAGCAATGAGACACATGACCACACCTCATGGATGCGCCAACGCACAAATGGCAGCAATTCAGTTTGCCTTCAGATGAAACTCACTACTGCTTCTGACCCTGAACCTCAGTGCTGGTGTTAGGATTTTCCTCGCTCATTCTGCCTCCACTCATTGACATTTTACGTCCCCTTCTATTTAAAGCTCAAAGACTTACTTTGTCAACAACTCCAGGTCATCTTGGGTACTATTAATAACACCAGAGCACACATATACATGGATATACTGACACCTTCAATCTGGTGATAAGAAGCTGCTTTAATTCAATCAGACCTTTCTTTAAATGTCCCTCGGTCATACAGAATTAAGTTGTGATGAAGTGTGTGTGTGTGTGTGTGTGTGTGGTCCTGTCCTTGAATGAGCACCACAACCTGAATATGTATTAGCATATAAGCACCTACCAGTGTCAAGTAAAGATCTGTCCTGGAGCACATGTAGCCATGACCACGTGCGTTACATCATCAGGTCTACAACCCTCAATGACAATTTGAAAGTACCTTTTCCCCATTCAAACCAAGTGATTAATCAGCTGTACAAGTAGCCTTCCTACAGTTCAGCAAATACGAAAGCTGTCACTGTAACCAGACTTTAATTTTGACACTGGTCTTTGACACTGGTAAAATCAGCCTGGAGGACGTTTTCATTTCATGTGAACTTTACATGTATAGAGAGAGAAGAGTATGGCAACTCAATAGGAGAGAGTAGCAGATGTTACACAGGCAGTTCTCATCTGCATGTCGCCACTGTCACACTGAACATCTCTGTGCCAGTGTATGTGTGTGAGGGTGTGTGTTTGTTGCCTTGCCTGCTGTAGGGTTTGGAGCTCAGTGGAAAAGCTGGAAGAGTTGTTAATCTGTGTGGCTGGCTGAGCAGAAAGGCCATTTATATTTATAGCAGAATGAATCCCATTCTGTCATACACATGTCCGGTGCTGAGACTACGAATCAGAATTATGCCAGAACAAAGTACAAGTGTGGGCATAAAAAGGAACCTTATATTTATAGCAGTCACTCTGATACAGATGACACCATGACAGACAAGTAGAAAACTCATTAAACCCTAATATGTTCTTCAGCCATAGCCAATATGAAGATGTGCTGAATAAAGCATTCCCTCTAGAAATGCGCAGGAAGCAGACTGGGAATAAACTGGGAATGTCTTTCATAGCATCACAAACTGTATTTTACATTATGATGCTTAGACTTTGACAGGAAGGGAGGAGCTGATATTTAGATATGACTCCTGCTAATGGAGTAACATGCTCTTATACACACCTACAATATGTCTCTTCATTGGAGCAGTGAATCATTGTGAATACTGTAAGTATGGAGGCCCTGGTGTGTAAAGGGGAAAGGAAGGGATATATTTAAACTGTTTTATCGCTGTCATCCAGAGGTTAGACAGGAATAACCAGAACTGGACAGACCTGGACAGCAGTACACGGTCTAAAAGTGATCTGAAGCTGACATTGTTATTTATAGTCCTAGGTCACATTCTGTCTCCATGTCCATGCCACACAGATACAAATCCCAAAAAATGTATCATCAAAAGTAAATTCAGATAGTCAAACACATCTTCATGTATAGATTCGTCAGAGACATGATTATAATTTTCCGAGAACCTGAATTTGGGGTTTCAGTTGGGGTTAAAAATATATCACTGTATAATAATATATAATAATATAGAACATATAGTATATAACATATAACATATAGTAACAAATGCCACAAATTACTGCCTCATGAAATATTTGACTATGACAAGTGAAGTCTACATGAACAACACTACCCTCAAGGAACATTACAAACAGGTTTCATCTTTGTAGTACTTTACAGTATTTGTCAGCGCTAATTCCTGAGATTGCGAGTAATGCAGCACATGTCAGAGTAAACCCCTCAGAGACTTCGGGGAGACTTTTGTCGCATTGTATTTGACAAGATCTACATCGATAAAAGGCAGGAAGTCAAGTGGTGGTAGCGGAGCACTACTAACAATACTCTAGAGAAAGAGTCGCACACTCAGTGCTCCAGTTTGTGTTTATCTGTCGGCAGTGAAGACGGCGTCTCCAGAGAGAAGATACACAAACATACACGTGAGTCGTAGATAAACACATGCACACATAAACATACACTGACTACAGACACATGCTGCTGACATACCAGCTGCCAAGTCGTAGTCCTTATCAAGAATTATGTGTACAGTATGTGTGAATGTTCACTCCTCAGTCCCTTGAGCACCTTCACCCCCCATGACCTCTCATAACCTTTGCACCTTTGCACATTCCCCTCCTGACAAACTAGGTCTCCCTCGTCTTTCTTCTCTTCTCCTCCTCCCATTACCCCGTCTCTTCTTCCCCCTGTTCCCTTCACTTTTTTCACTTATATAGATATTTTCTCTCCTCTTCTCTATTGCGATATCTCCTCACAGCACCCCCAGTGACCCCGTCTATGACCACTGACCTCAGGGGTAAATGCAAGGTCCCAGCTCACCAGGAAATAAAAACATTAGCTTCCTCCCACCGTCTGACCCCGCTCACCTCCCTCGTCTTCCCTCACCCCTTCCTCCATATCCTTCTCCCTAAATCCCTTCTGTACCACCTCCCACTCTGTTTTCTTTTCCTTCTTTTCAGCCACCTCTCTCTCTCATTGTTTTCAGTCAGCTTTATTTTCTACAAAGTAAATTTTCAGTTTCACTCACCAATTAGAAAATGTCTGCCGGTATTTACAACGTGATTTGGCATAACTTCATGTATCTTTGGTGATCATCATTATCGCTAAACTGAAAAATAATGTGTAATTGCTCCAATGAGACTTCATATCACAGTACTTATTTTCCTTTTATTTGTGGTTCTCTTTGATTACCACCTGAAAACACTGAACTTGTTGATTATTAACTAGTCATTACTGCAGTATAATGCAGTGTAATCAAATCGTACAATATCGCAGTAAAGAAAATGATTGGGGTTCTCAGGAGATTAGCTCAAAAATCATATTCAGACTGATGCACCCTCTCTGAAGTGAAATGTCTGCTCGTGCTGTGGATCAGCAGATGCTGTGCCTGAGTGATGGTCTGAGCCATCACCATTCCTCTTGTTAATGTGAGGTGCTGTAATAATGGCTATGCAAAGTAAGAAAGACACCTGATTCATGTCTTGAAATGTAGATTGGAATGTCCCACATAATATGGATAACATTAAAACCCTGTGTGATGGTACGTGGTGTGTCTCACCCCAAGGAAGTTGGAAAGGAGGGCAAATATCCCTCCTGACACACACACTTGTAAATGAAGTGTATACGTGTGTGTGTGTGTGTGGTAAAGACCTTATGTTTGAGACTCCATGGCTTTGCACGTGTTTCTGCATCATTAGTGCGTTGTTTTTTCATGTGTGAAAAGGAACGCCGTTCCCCTGAGACTACTCTCCTCCTCTCCCTCCCCACATTGTCCTGGAAAAGAAAGGAAGAAAGCAAAGAGAGTGTATTTGTCTGGCGCTGTTGTTTGCAGCTGTAACACAAGTCAAGCGTGTGTACCTGCATGTAGCTTGCTGCTGTATACATATTCATAACTTTTCCCATCTCAGACATCGAACACAAACACAGGAAAAGAAATAAACTCTTTTCTAAATGCAGCTCTTTGCTGCTTTCAACTTCCCCCACTCACTGCTCAGACACTTCTACCACTGGATGGAAGATGTGTGAATCAGGAGCTCATATCATGAGCAAACTTCCTCACTGAAACATTTCAAATGCATAAACTAAAGATAATGTAAAAACACTTGGGTCCCTTTAACATTATCATAGTTTGTTGTAAAACAGTTTGGAAGATGTTCATTGGGCCTTCAGGCAACTGTTTATTTCCAGTACAACTTACAGTGTAAAAGCTCCAAACCCTGGCAACCACAACGACATAATTAGTAAAAAATTAGTAAAGGACTAATTTAGTAGTCGGTGGGTTGCTAGGGACGTCATCATCTGGTGATTCCACGCGTTTGGCCGGGGACAATTCAACTACTGTGCAGTTGCACACTAGTGAGTGCCGAGGGGACAGTGGAGGAAACATGGAAGCAGCTGAAGAAAGCTGAAAACAGGTCTCTGGGTTGAGGAAAACGAATTACGCAGCCCTGCGTTTTGTGTCTGGACGGTGAATCCGCATATATTCGTAAGACATAGACCTGGGGAAAAAGGATCGTTTTCGTACGTGAACATGACCTCAGTGTCAAAAGTGTTTTTCTCAATGTTGCTTCGCATCATTGTCAATTAAGGATTCATTTTAGTATGAGAGACAGAGGGACGGAGTAGTGTGAGGACAGGTGTGTGGGAGGTATTTTGTGTCTGTGTGTCTAATTCGGTGTGGGTTACAACAGATGGACCTACTGTGACCCACAGGCAAATACATCCCCCCCGACAACCCCCCAACTCAGTACATCATTTCTACTCAGGTGACAATGGAATCTCCCTCCAGCACTGTACTTACAGCCTTTATGCTTTCCTTGTTAGGTCAGTGTATCACTGAGATACATTTTCAGCACAGTGGTCAAGTTTGACGCAGTGTTCGTGCCTGCTGACAAGCTGTTCTGTGCTCCTCGATCTTGCAGGACTGAATAAGAATTAGTTATGTTCTCAGCGGAACATTGAGACATTTACCACATTGTGATCACCACACTCCAAAGGGTGTCATGTAAAAGGAGGTCTTGTGCCCTTTTCCCGTACAATTCTAGCACTACTCAATTCCACCAACTTCTTTTTAGCATTTTCATTTGTGATAGTACCTGGTAACAGGTGGTCTTTTTGCTTCTTCCTCCGGCAAGGTTCCAAGTGAGCAGAGCTGACAATAAGTGTGACTTCAACAGAATCACGACAGAATGTCATCATTCAAGAGAGGGACGTCCCAAACACTACCGTCAGCTCAACAATCAACCCGCGTTTTTACCGACAATAGTAATCCAGCCATTCTTTGTTCCTTGTCTCAATGCTCATTTAATGTGGTGGATGTGCACAAAAAGTAAACTGTGGTACCAAAGTAGAATCCAGTTGAGAACTGGTGGAACTAGGACTGGTACTGTGTAGTGGAAAAGCAGCATTACTCCCCTCACACTCTACTCATACCGGGTGTAAGCGGGCCAATTGTGATGGTTTAACACGGTTACACCAGAGGACCTGACCTGTACTCCAGAGACTTGGGGGAATGTCAAGTGGGCGTTTTGTTGAGGGAATTTGTGTGTAGACACACACGACTGACCTGTGGGGGACAATGCATTTCACACAGTTACATGATGATTAACACACAGGGTCAGCGCAGGTCAATTGGAGGAGGAAGAGGATGGTGATAGAGGGGAGGAAGAACATGAGCGAGGGTAAACTGGATAATGAGTTTCAAGAGAAAAAGTAAAGGGAAATGGAAAAAGGGTTGGGGAAGAGTGAGATGGATAGAGCAACTGGGAAATGGGACAGGAAAAGAGGGCAGTTAAGGAGACACAAAAGCAGGAGTTTGGAAACGACTAGAAAGAAACGCTGCAGAAGGATAATAAAAAATAGTAAGGAGAGGAGGAGGAAGTTTTGTATCTTTCAGTAATGTGTTACCACACCTATCCTATAGGCACAAGCATTCCAGTTACAGTCAGGACTCTAATCTGATCTCAGACTGATATGAAAATCATTATTAATTTGTGTTAGAATGAAGAAAACACACCTAATCTCGCCGAGGCAAAATAGCAAAAGACAAGTGAGGGCTGCTGATCTTAATTCAAAGGAGAGGGGAAACATTGATTCCTCATTCATTCTCATTTCAACCAGAAAGATGCAGATGTGCTGCTGAGTGAAGTAACTCTATGTAAGATCATTTTGAGGTCAACCATCTGCAGCAGTGTGTTACCTGAAAATGAGATTTGGAGAGTGATGCAGTTAAGTGTTATTGGAAAAACAAACCCTGAACAAATTAGAGTGTCTCTGTGGTGTGCTGAAAACAAATAGAACATCTGTAGTTCTCCTGTCACAGCTGACATCCGACATTGTTATAACTTCTCTTCCTGCTCCAGTTGTTTGATTTCTATGAGTTGAACATGTCACTTCTTCTTCACTGTTGACATTTAAGGGACAAAAGAATCACAGCTTTCTATTTTTCAGTCTTGCACTCTGTGTTCTCTGTCTTGTTGTCTCTGTTGGTGCTTGTCTTCCCTCCTTTTTCATCTGCACTGCCCTGTCTGGCCTCAGCAGCAAACCTCTGCTTATTAGAGAGAGAGAGAGAAACAGACGGATGGAAAGTGATGTCGAGAGAGAGAGAGAGAGAAAACAGTGAGAAAAAGTAAAAATTTGCCTGTCAGGATTTCTGTGTGGATGTGTGTCTGGGAGCGAGGTTTTTGCTTATCAGACAGGAAGTGGATCTCTTACAATAGCATTCTGACGTTTCCTCTTGTCTAATGTGGAAAACTGTTAAGATTCCTATTCCAGATATCATGTACGCGCACGCACACACGTCACAGCAGTGCAGATAAGATGCAGCTGCTGTGCTGGAGACAGAATCACTAAGTCAGCGGTATATATTCATAGATTTAAGACAATCACTAAATTCACACACACACAAACACAGTGCTGAAGAGGCTTACGTACATCACATACACTTTTAAAACTGGAATTCAGCTGAACGTCCAGTGACACACACACACACACACACAGACATAATAAAAAGACACATTTGATTGGTGCAGAATGTTGAAAGGATGATGACAAAGAATGACGCACTGAGAGTAAAAGCAAATAAAAGTGTGTGTGTGTGTGTGTCAGTTTTTACAACTCAATCATGTACAGATTGAACAGTTCTACCAGCTGCATTCGTCCAAACTTCATCACATCAGGTGTGTGTGTGTGTGTGTGTGTGTGTGTGTGTGACTACATACACCACTAACCAACAAAACTGAGTTGAAGATATAAATGTTCTATTCTCATATTCTGTTGTAAACGATGTGCATAGAAAAGTTGCCAGGTACTTTCTCTCCTGCTCTCTCTCGCTCTACGTAAACTTTGGTCTGGTGGGTTGAACGAATCAATCAGAATGTGTCAACACGAGCTTTGGGAGATTGTTTGTCAGTTTTCATTTTCTAAGTGTTTGGAGACTGAATTGTTTAATAATCATTTAATCTATCTGCAAACGCATCAAAAATAACACAGCAATGTGTGTATTTCTCTATTTTCTAGTTTTTTTTAATTTATATTTGTTATTGATTAAAGTGCCTTGCAATGCAGGGAAGCATTTCAAATGACAAGAAAGTATAAGACCAAACAACTAATAATATGTTTATTTTTTAAGGCTTTCATAGATGAATGGGTAGGGGAAGTTTTTTTTTTTTTTTTTTCAAAAAGCCAGGGAAGGCGTGGAGCAGTGTTCCCTCTATTCATGTAGAAAGAAAGATCAAATTTTATATGTAGCACAGAGGGGCCAACTATTGTCTGACTGATGAACAAACAGTTGGGCTATCCCCAAATCCCAGTCGCAGTTTACACACACACACACACACACACACACACACACACACAGAGTAAAATCCCAGTGTGTATGTGTGAACAAACAGAGGATGAAAGGGAAGACAGCGAGGGGAAGAGCACATATAAAGAGCTTCTGTTTTATTAATGAACCTGGAAACAGACTTGAGATTCTTGGTGTGTGTGTGTGTGTGTGCGTGTGTGTGTGTGTGTGTGTGTTTGTGTGTGTGAGAGAGGGGTGTGCGCACGTGTGTACATACATACGTACGTGTGTGTGCGCTTGAATACAATGCACCCGAGTTGGTTTAAC
>CAAKHB010003954.1:9511-27981 GCA_901007665.1 Aeoliscus strigatus
AAATCACCCTGGTCTTAACCCTTAGACACCATTGGTATCACCGCCGATACATTCACACTGGCACACTTTGATGTATTGTAAGTACGTGACTATTTATGTAACTGGCATAGATTGGTTTGGTTCTGGAGAGATAATTTAAAAAAAATAAAAAAAAGTAAGAGGAAAAAAAAGACAATAGATTTAGTGTATATAATCACAGTACCAATGTCTATTAATACCACTGTTGTCAGTTTCTATTAGCTGACGATTTACTGTCCCACAGCCCCAATTAACATCCATCAGATTAAAAAGACGATGTGACAGCACGTCGCTTCTGGTGCAAGTGAGACACGATACACAACCCAGTCCACGTTCATTAACAGATCCATAACTGCTCATCAAATACCAAAACACCACACTGCGCTTTTCTGTAATTAACTGTCATTACGTGAACAGCAGAAATCGAGTTTTCTCATTATAACGTCATTTACGAGGAACATGCACTTGTACAGATATTAATTGCCCTCTGCAGTGACTAGCAGTCACAGGTTGTGATATTTTTGTCGACTGGTGTCACATGTCGAAAAACCACCTACTTTTGGCACGCTGAGAATTCCCCAATAGTGAGAAGTGGTCCTGAAATCACCTTTCGATCTCCAAGCAATTTTTCACTTAAAAAGGAATGTTTTTTCTTATTACAAAAAATCTTGTGCCACTGGCAGATTTTTCGACTTATATTACTTTACTTTATTACTTTTTTTTACTCTTTTAGGTGATGTGTCTTATTTTAAATGTAAAGACATTATTCACCTAGAACTGACACAGTGTGACTACAAACACTCTTGGTAAGATTTTGAGATTTCGTGTCTAGCAAGAACCTCAGAGCTGGTAGGATGAGAGACAAACTCAGTGAGGTTTAAAAAAAGCTGACAACATCAATGACCAGTGGTTCAGCCTCCTTAAATATCATTTACATAAAAAATATCACGTTTCACAAGATGGCTGTGTTGTCGGATATACACAAGAAAACAAAATGGCTGTGGTTTTAAAGTGTAAAGTAAAAGCAACACATGAAGTGTGCTCATGTGAAACCTGCCAGTTGCCTGTTTTTCATCCCCCATTAGCTAATTAGCATTTAAAGCTGTTGAATGTGCTGCTTTGCCTCACAGGCCCCTGCACTACCCCCTCCACCTAATTGTTTCCATTCCATGTTAATCAAAAGGGCACTAAACATTGTGGTTGAGCGACAAGGATGTTTGCTAAAGTGTACTCAACAGGAAGGATCTAGCGCAGTCAGAGCCGACCTGCTTACAAATGTAATTAAAATCTGACCGTGCACTGACACAGGTATTAAAATACAGAGTCGGGAGGTGGATTTACTAAACACTGACTGACTGTCACACTGGATTCCGCTCAGGATGATGTAGGTCATTAGTCTGCCAGGTCCTCTGTGCCCGAGGTCGGGCTAATAACCCTCAGGGATTTTAAGTGGTCCGACCAAAGAAACAAGAAAGATCTGAGGGTGTATAGTCTTCATGCCCAGGGCATTAAAACACTCCTTGTAAATTGAGAGGCTCCTTCCAGAAAGCATGTTTGGTGTGATAATTCTGAAATCAGGAAAGCTGCAGAAATTAATCATGAACTTAATTCAAATAATGAGGAATGATGCTTGATTTCTGCCTATTTGCGTAAAAATAGAATTCAAAACATTTTTTTCCAATTCAATTTTCCTTGTTTCAGGTTCAACAAAGACAGGGTTTTTACTAAACCTGCTTTCAGGAAATGATCCTGGTTAGTGGACAGACAACAAATGTATATGACTATTACCAGTGTTGGGATTAATGCCTTTACTGTAATACCTTACTTTCTGCTGTATCTTAGTAATGTAAGGCATTAAAGAAATGGTAATATTTTACTCATACATTTGAATTCCAGTCAAGATCAAAGATTCCAAGTGCAACAACTTGCAACGTGCAGCGACGTGCATGTACTTGCAACGAAACCTTCAAGCAACTGTCCAGTTCACACTGAGGCACCGAACTGCGACCGCTCATTGCGACCTCAGTTACACTACTGTCGTTTCCATAACAATGGGTGTGTTGCGACGTGCCGTGAAGCGGAACAGTAAAGCAAACCCACCGGAGAACTCAACTCTTCTTGGGAATTTCCATATGTGCTCTTTCTCACTGTGATTTTGTTAGCGTATTTCAAGCCACGTTCAAGACACGTTGGCGCTTCAAAAGGATTTATCAGCGCGTCGTTGTTGTTCTCCATTCAAAACTTAGCATGTATGTTAGCATGTTTGTAGCTGGATACAGTAAAGGACACGCCTCGTACTCGTCGCCAGCTCTCAGCGGATTGTCAGAATGTTAGCAACGAATCCTCTGGAACTTTGACGTTCCAGCATTGAGGTTCTGTGGGGAACATTTGACCGCTGAATCTGTGGCTGGAAGGAGCCCCAATTAGAACACCAAATCCATGTTTCCAATTATTTTGGTAAAAGTAGCTTAAAAGTAATGCAATAGTATTGTAATGCCTTACAACTCAAAGACAGTAATATCATAATGTAACACATATCTTTGAAAGGAATGTAACAAATAATATATAATGCATTACATTTTTGGAGTAACTTGACCATCACTGAATATTACTGTATGTTTGACACACTTATATTTTCATTTTTATTTCAATACTTGACACTTAAAGCAGTTTTGCTGCAATGTGTATGACTGACACCCTCTGACCTACGCCTGCAATGAAATGTACATGAATACACATCTTGTTTCTTTCTGTTATATATTTATCATTATGCTATTGTGCTTCGGTTAAGCAATGAAATATATAATCAATAAATAGTTGCAGCACTTCTTAGAAAAACAGAATATGTAAATGCTCTCCATGTGAATTTCAGACCTTGAGGACACACATTAGCCCAATGTCCAGTCCAGTCCAGCTCACTCATTAATAATGCAAACAGAGGCATTGTTCTGTTTGGTGGAACACACACCCTCTGGTCTACGGTGAGAGGCAGCAGGCATCATGCGGTAAACAATGCTAGACATTTTAACAAGAGCAAGGCTGAGAGAGGGGAAGGAACCCTTGTTATAAAATACACCGGCAGCAAAACGGAAGAGGTGAAAATTTCATACGGCTCCACAGCTTCTTCGGAGACTGCCAATTCAATAAAGTGCCCACTATTCAATTTGCTGGGACGGTGTCCGAGGGGATTCGACAGAAACCGACTGTAATAATTCACGGGTTTGTCTGAAAAAATAAAAATGGACAGTGGGTCACTGGCTGCTGGAAGGAAGCCTCTGGTTATGAAGGACAACAGTAGCTCACAGGGCAGCGAGAGAGCACAGAGGCTCTACTGCTCCGTCATCATAAAGCCCTATTTATGCTTCTGCGTTGAAATGACACCAACCCTACATTGAAGCCCTACGCTGTTGAAGCTCACCGCCTTGTTTCTGTGTTATCTGTGTTTTTGGTTGTTTACATCAAGTGACTGAAAGTTTGCCAATCATGTTACCATGGTAACTCTGACAGGATCGGCATAATTTTTGGTAAAAAAAAAAATCACGTTTTGGATGATTGTATTTGCTTAGTTGGCAGGGAAGCGCCGCGCCAAGATTGGTTATTGGGTGTTTTCTTTGTATACTTAGCAATAGTGACTGACAGTGAGCAGTTCTCATTACCACAGTAATTCCAACAAGATCAGCATCATTTTCCACTCACTTTTCCTGTCTACAATCATCTTTTGGTCGGTTGTTTTCTCGAAAAAAAATATATATCCTGTGAGATCTGGGAAAGTCACGTGACGCAAACAGTCTAATCACAGTCGTTTCTGTCTGCGGAGGTCCACGTAGCCATGACAGCTAGTTACATTTCCGGAGAGGTGCACGTGTAGGGAACGCATCGACGAAGACCCGACGCCAAAGGTACGCTGTCGGTTTGACTCAGAAGCATAAACGGGGGTTAATGGAGGAACAACTTGTACTTTGTAGGAATCTCACGTCAACACGCCGCCGTTCATTCACAGCACAGTACAATACACCACAAGCATTTAATAAAAACAAGTTGCATCTTAATAAATGACACTTAAGCCGAGCCAAGATTTAAACGCAGCACCACGAAATGTGAGCCCAAGCTTGTCAGGTTTCAGCTCAACAAGCCAACACTGTTCCCTCTACCGGCTCTCTCTCTCTCGCTCTCTCGCTCTGGCTCCTTTCAGCTGCTGTTGGCAATTAAGAGCAGCAGAAACAAGTAATCTCCTTCTGGGCGGCAGGACCAGACCAGAACAGGCATGTGGAGTGGGCTGCGCAATTGGGTAGGGGGGAGTGGAGGAGGGGGTTGTGAGGCTGGCCCCAGCCTTAGCCCGAGCCAGGCCCTGCTTGGCTGCACTCAATCTCAGCCCAATAAAAAGCCCTTCATTGGCAGGGAGCAACTGAGCCAGACGGGCTGGGAGCATGTGGCTTTTAAAATGAGGAGGGTGGAATACGACGGATGGAGGGAGGTAGGCGCAGAATGAAGAGAAGAGGGGGTGGAGGGGATTGAGGGGGCTGGAGAGTATATACAGAGAATACAGAGCGACAGATAATAAGAGAGTAAGGTGAGTATGACACATGAAGGCAGAGATTTTGATGGAAAGCCAGATGCATCTTTCCGGAAAGGACAAATTGTGAATGACTGTTTAGCTGGTTGAGTCGAGGATGATTTCACCCTGGGAATGGAGAAACAGATGGGTTGTCTCGGAGCTGTGGGCTACATGTGGGAGGTGAAAGGGTGTTGTTGGGAACTGTATGCAACAGCCATCATTGGCCAAATGTTCTTTAATCTATCGTGTTCACGAAGAAACGCAAGGCTGTTTCTGGCATTAATTAACCCTCCATCAAATGCAGCTGGTCTCAGGGAACTTCACTGGAACTGACTTTCAAGAGTTTTGCACGCACTCATGCACTACAGTACTTGCTTTTGATTAGCTGCAAAACACAAACCGGAGCACAAACAGACAAACACGCATGTATGTGTGATATTACACAATCTTTTCCCCTCTGACCGATTTAAAATCCAAGAACATAAAATATATCCTCAACAAACCAAAAGCCAGAAATGATTCTCATGAATGTCTGAGAGGAAACTGGTTTGGTATAATAACCTAAGATGTGTTACAATTCCATAAGATACAATAAGACACGATATGATACAATATAAAGCTTGTAAGCAAGAATATGAGACGATGATCTAAGATAATATATCCTCAACAAGCCAGAAATGATTCTCAAGAACGTCTGAGTGGAAACTGGTTTGGCAGAATAAAATAACGTACGATACATTTCAGTAAGAAATGATGAAATATAATATAATAATGAAGACAAAATACGGTATGTTTAGATACGCTATTAGATATATCCTCAACAAACCAAAAGCTAGAAATGATTGTAATTTTCATACGACATGACACAGTACGACAATGAGACAGGATAAGATATGCTACAATATGCTACGATATAAGATACGACAGAAATATATCCTGAAATGAATCTAATGAATGTCTGAGTGGAAACTGGGTCGGTGTCATAAGATAAGATACACTAAGATAAGACATGATAAGATGAAGATGAGACAACGCGATAATACACTGAAGTGTTCTCAGTGTCTATCTCCATTTTAGCAATTCACAACTGAGAGAGAGCTTGTTACCGCACTAACTACAATAAGATGGTAATTTTCTTCTGGGAAAGCTGGGAAGCTGGGAAAGTCATGTGAGGCAGTCCGCTGAGGTCCATGTCACCGCCACGTGTAGGTAGTTTCATTTCATGAGAAATGAAAATCATGTCAGGCTACGCCGTAGGCGACACACTGATGTGCATACGCTCTGTGTAGTAAGTGCAACATTGATTTGAGAAGTTAAATCGAGGTAAACTGCTCTGGTGTTGCAAGACGTGTAAGTTGCATATAAAATGTTTTGCACATAAACACACAAAAGTATGGCCGGTTGTAAAAGAGAAAAGATAGAATGCAATGAAAAAGAAAAAGGGAACAATAAAACAGATGTCTGCTACTCACCTGCCCTCTTGGTTTCTAAACTGCACTATAAATTGTGATTCCAGAATTTTGTTGCTCTTTTACTTTTCCAGCCTTTTAAGGTTTCATTTCCCTTTTCTTCTTTTTAATGAGTCATTTTGATAATTTTATTGCATTTGATTTTATTTTAATGTTGTGTGATTTAAGGTCCTTTTAACTTGTGCGGCTTTTACGTTTCATGCATTCATGCATTTTTCTTTGGGAAAGCACCTTCAGTTGTCTTTTGCACAAATAAACATGGGTACTGTGTAGATCTTTGGTACTGACTGAATGTACAGTTCAAAAAATTATGAATTTTTTGTAGCTAAGAAAAACTATGAGCCTCTCACTGGGTTGGTAAACATACATATTCCAAAATGACCCACAAGAAGACGCTCTCACTTGAGAGGTTTAAACACGCACCCTGTTTTCCCATCTCTTTTATATCATGTCTAAACTGGAATTAAATTAACCATCATCCCCGTTTTCTGATTTACAACCATCTGCTGTTTGCTGTAAATGCAAACTCATTCCGCCATCTGTTTCACATTAAAAGCCTTCCAGCGGTGCAGAAGGCATAATCTTTTCATGTCACATTTACTGTGAAACATCTGCAGGAAGTGTCGTGTTTCATTAAGAGCAACTTAACGTGGTGAAAGCACTGCAAGGTTCAGTTACCCAGAAAGCATTTTTGCTAAGAAGAGCAACGACAGCTTCGGTGACGATGCTAGTAATGGTGTAAAAACTGAGATTAGTGCTAACCTGCAACCAATCTGTTACAATTCTCGACGCCATCTGGTATTGCGACCTGTAGCTCGAACGACCTCAGAGAACCCCGAGTTCAGAATCCAAGATGGCATCAGTAGGACAGCATGATCTGCCAGTAAAAACTGTGTTTGTGCTGTTTTTGTATATACTTTTTCTGTATCACCCACTTTGGATCAGCAGCAGCGGGTTTATCTGTAGCATAATGGCTGACAGTGAAGAGACAGAAACTGTGGAAGAACCTTGAGGTTAAATAGAAAAGATCATCTACAAATTGGTAATACTTTGGATTCCGGAAAGATGACGTGTTCCGAACACAGGTGGCGTGTAAAACATAACAGAGCACAAGCAACGTCCATCACCACCTGCAGCACTATCACTAAGAGCTATGTTATTTCCTATTACGGTAATTTAATTGAAATATTTTTCTTTTCCTTTTTAGCTCAGAAAAGTGTTGTCAAAGAAAACGGCGATTAAGTGATTTGGGTTTATCATGACTGTGTTATTTTTCATGTTATCTAGCCTATCACTGTTTTTTCCTCATATCGTGCAGCCCTACAAACTGTTTTATTTGTTTTCAGTGGGTGTTCAGTGTAGTTGTACACCGTTGTACCTGCAACGTCTTGTTTATCAGCTAAGAACAATGACATCTTGTATCCGACCTGCTGTGTTGCGATGAAGGCCAACTGACAACCACAAGTTACAACCGTAGACATCCAAATCCACTGGAACGCAGCAGAATACTAGCGACTGAGGGCTGATGTTCATTCGCTTGGGCAGAAGACTGTTGCTATTTGCTGACTGGTTTATTCATGGTAACACAGGAACAGCACTTATCAGTGATGTATGTAAATCTCAGCCAGGATCTCTGCTGGAGAACGGCCAGACGACACTGTGCCTCTGAGCGCAGTGGCTCTGGAGTGGGATCATTTATCTGAGCTGTCTTTCAGACTTTATTTGCAGATTGAGTCTGTGTTTCAGCCATGCATGCCTTTCCAGGAAAACACGGCTAAATTACAGTACATACACATGCCGACAATGATTACTTTTCCATATAAATGAAGACCAGAGCTCTGCCTGAAATATTTATGAGAAGCAGGCAAACAGAAATGTATCTGTAGATAAACCCATGGAATTATTCAGATTGTTTAACTTTAACTTGGATTTTCACTCCAACCAGACAGATGTGCAGTCACTTTCTTCTACTTTGTTTTTATTGGAATGCTTGTCAACATGTGTTTGTGTGTGTGCTTGTATATTACTGTTTTCAATGTTTGGTTTGTTGGGGTTTTTTTATATTCAGGCACAGCACAATTACATGTCATTGTATGACAATGACGTCTCACACCTGAAATACTTTTCAAATAGAAACATGTAAAGTCAAGCTAGCATGGACACGACCTTTGGATCCTTCTGATGCTGGGTCCATCTATTTCCGATTCACTTTGTCCCTTTCCTTCAGTGCTTGCAGCCGGCTGCTTGGTGATGATTAAAAATTGAACACTCCGCCATGTACAGACTCAACTGGTCGTAGGAAAGTGAACATTAATTATCTAGGAGTCTCCAACACTGACCCCTGACTTTTCTACATTATTAATATCTCTAATACAACCACACGGATATCTCCCTCATGAAAGCACCATGATTATTACTCCCGCTATGTCCGTGTCCTTAAAATTGGTCTGGGTGTGAGTGCTGTGAATGACAAGTGGGCTTCTTTTCCTCCTGGAAATGTAGCAAAAGTCGACAAAGAATGAATTGTAGTTTAACATCTACGATAGAATGTGGCTTGCTACCAGTCGGAAGAGTGGCAGTAATCTCTGGCTTCCTACTTCTACCTGCTCTCACTATGAGCATTCAGTCGGAGTAATTTGATCGACAGGCAGTTGTTGACTTTGAGAATCACAGAATTGCAAAGGCAGAACGGACCGAACCGCTTCAAAACGACCATCAACGCATTCGCTTTTCTGGTGAAAAGTACCCGATGAGTCACAGAGGCAAATTGATAAGAAGATGAACAAAACCAGAGTAATATTGTAAACATGCATTTACACAACAAAGTGTCTTCATGTGGACTTTAGAGTTTAGTCTTTGTCAGTAACGGAGAAATCATCATTGTCTCGCTGTCAGTGACTTCAAACTGTCACCAGCCCACAATCCTCCCATTGAAAATGATTTCTAAGATGATCGAAGCGAGCAAGTATGACCGCCTCTCCTGCGTGTCTTTGTCTGCAAAACAATTCAGCTCTGGGAGAGAGAAGTTTGGCCAAAGATTAGCTGTTTAGCTCACACGAACGCTGACAGGTGTAGTGAAGTCATGTGTTTATGCAGGGAGATTCACACAGACTTCTCAGCTCCACTTTCCCAGCCATGTTTATGACTTCACCTCCTGCAGTGGCCCTCGGGCACGAAGAAAACAAGACTGCTTCACAACAGTCGGCGCTTTTTAGTCTCAGCAAGCCAACTGCTGGAACTTTCCAAGGGGAAAAAAAAGGTTCTCTCTCGTACTGACAGTTTGGCTTCTGTTCGCTGAGAGCAGAAATAAACAGATTACAGTAAAGTAATAAAAGATTAACAGACAATGATTGTGTCAATAAAATGGAAAAGGGGATTCTAGAAAAGCAGCAAAACAAGGCAGAGTTACAAACGCATTAGAAGAAGTTAATACACAGTCAAGGTCCAAATTATTAGCCCACTTTGAATATTTCCCAAAAATACTGCCCCAAGTTATTTATCAAATTTCATGTAAATCATTCATTCATTCAACAATGACATGGCCCCATTTTGGTACACTTTGGAATGCCAACTCCAGGTGCGTTTATCCTCGAAGCGTCTGTTACGCGCCTCTACTCCGTCCCCAGTGCGATCTCAAGTCAGCAGCGAAGCAAGACTTCAGGACCTTATTGAGGTATCAGATATCTCAGCTGCAGCTGATCGCCGAAATAGATCCGGACTGGATCTTAACGGGGCGGTCACACCGGTGCGTATACAACACAGCAGCACTGCAGCCACTTCCAGTGTAAAGTCACCATTAGTTAGAAACTACTAGAGGTTGATGTCAGTTTTGGATCAGAAGGACCACACTACCAACTAGTAGTTATCAGAGGACTAATCAGTTAGACCATTGCATTTTTTGCTTTTTTCTTGTTTCAGCTCAGCAAACAAATAAAAATGTTCATTTGTTCACAGTTACTTTTACTGATTAAACTGCAGTAGCAGATAGGACACTCTGGCGGGTCCATATTTTGGACGCCCCTAATGCAGAACAGCCATGTTGCTGTCATTATGGTAATCCCAATCACTCTGTTAACATATGGTGTTGGAGCTAGTAATCCAAAGTATGCTGGCGCAAATGTATCACTGGTGACACAGTCAGGGTTAAAGGGTTAAGTGAAAAATGATTTTCACACATGCTCTTATTGTGATTACGAAAAAGAAAAAAAAAAAACATGGGGCAGAGCGAGTTGATTATAACATTAACAATGAAGACAACCTCACTGCATTTACAGACCACAGAGGCAAAACCCCACTCGTTATCAGTTTCCTTGACCACACACACAAACACACACACAGGAGAAGAGACCCTGGAGACCATTACTATGTCTACTTCCAAACCTTAAGTTCAAAGAAAAGGTCCCAGACTTTAAAACCTCTTATTTCCCACAAATCCACCTCGCTGGAACACAGGTGCCTGAGCCTCTTGTTGAGAACGAGGCAACAAAGCATTTCACAGCGGCCATTGGATTTTCTAACATGGAAAGTGAGAAGGACAGGCTTTATGAACACGTCTGTCTTTTAAGGTGAATATTTGCTTTGATACTCTGACAGTGGGGTTCAGCCCTCCCATCTGTGTTCACTCAGCCTCTGTGGGGAATAAACGTCTCGCTCCTCGTCTCTCGGGGCCACAGATAAGAAAGGATTCAGAGTGAGAAGGTTGTCCCTTGATTCTTATCAAAGGCAGGTTTTAAATTTCCCAAAGCTCATGGGTTAGTACATCACAACAGACAATCATACATTCCGAGTGAGAACTGTTTAATGAGGGTATTTAATACGAGACTTTTAATATTTAGAATTTCAAAAAAAAATTTGGATTAGACACCAATTGGCGAGATTACATGACAGCTTTTCCCTGCACAAATACACCATTAAATCTTCTTAAGCGTCTCATAATGGCGTCCAGCGTCCTGTTCCAGAAACAAAATGAGAAATGTCAAATAATACTGGATGTAAAAATCCATTAAGATCACAAGTGAATACTGAGAATTAACACACACCCAATTCAAATTCATGCACACACACACACACACACTGATTCATTTCCCTTGTAATGAGACATAAATGAGTGAGAGGTGAAAATTTCCAAGAAGAAAAACAAAATTCCGGGAAATAATCAAACTCATGGGGAAAATGTTAAACCCTAATACCTACCAACTTATTTTCTCTCCAGGGAGAAAGAGAAGGCCTTGCATGGGTTCTGTAGTGTTAGACACAGCTTAGTTTCTCACAGGGATTGTCCGTATCCAATGTGTTTCCAAGAACATGATGCATATTTGATTATACTGCACATGAACCGATGTCTGATCATGTTGCGTATGCACCAATATTGGATTGTGGTATACATGTGCTGATCAAGATCATGCTCCGAATTCGATCATGGTGTGTATGCGCCGATATTTGATCTAGGTGCACATTCGCCGATATCTGATTGTGGTCTGCATGCTCCAATATTTGATGCGTCAAGTCTGAAATCCACACTCTTTCAAAAAAGTAGTGGTTCAATGCAGAGTAAGACAGACAGGAAGCTATTTACCCCACCACCAAGAAAGACCGATGCTCCTTCTCTGGTGCGGCCACCACCCTCTGGAACTCCCTCCCCAAACACATCGGTGAGTGCACCAAACCCTCACAACTCAAATCACTTCTTAAAACACACGTGCTCCATTCTGCTTTTACTGACCAAATTTCCTCTTTCCCCATTTAATGTAGTCCCAATGTCACTGCTGTTTTTCTTTGATTTTGCTGCATTCTGCTGTACTCTTCTGATGTCTCTGCTGTTTTTTCTGTAGTTTGTTGTCTATTCTTACCTATATTGTCTGTAAGCGTGTCTTTAAAAGCACTATATAAATAACATGTATTATTATTATTATTATTGTTATTGCATACCTCTGTACTAAATGATTGTGGAAAAATAGCTTGTAGACACAAAGCTCCATCCTTAATGACATGGAAGATACAGATTTCTCTGGCATGACCAAACCATAGGATGTGTGATGCTTTTTAAACAGCATTCCAGTAGTTACTGTGTTTTGCTGCCCGAATGGGAGAAGAAAGAAAATGATGCTGCGTATAAATCAATACTACACGTACTGAGCCTGCAAGACTATTTGATGGCATATTTGCCAAGTGGACCGTGGTGAATGCGGCTCGTCCACTTCAGGCCTAAAGACATCTCAGAAAATGAGGCAAAGGCAGTTGAGGGAAAGAGCTGAAGCAGTGAAAAGAGTAACACTGCTGATTCTTTATTGATTCTCAAGCCCCAGTTTATAGCATAAATAATTACTCATTAGCATATTGTGTTAGATATGTGTCATGAACCTGCACTCTGACAAATGTTGGATAATTTAGGGTGAAAGCTAAACAAGACTGACTCGAGGTTTGAATTAAGGCTGGAACGATCCCTTGAGTCGAAAAACACTTTGAATCCAGGTGGCTTGTTGTTTTAACCAAGCTAACGGATGCTAACCACCACATTCATAGAAGAAGAAGAAGCAGAAGCAGCAACACAGGACTCCTAGCTCACACGGACACAACGTAGAGGAGTAAATTACAAACTGGAGCAGGAGAAAACACAGCGTTTGGGTCATTTCCAGCTGAAACTAAAGTTCACTGCAAAGCAGAATTAGCGTAACATAACATTATGACACCAATGTTAAAGCTTCTCAGTTGAGAGCAACCAGTTTGTTTATACATCCAGTCCACGGCGGACACACAGTAACGTTAGCACAAATGGAAATAAATGACGTCGGGCAAAGAAACAATAATAATGTCGATGCGTGATCTGCAGTTAGACACATAAATCTAATTTGTTAGTGTTTGTAACTGACACCCACTGACCTTTAACCTCTGTAATGAAACATTCATGAACAAACATCAATAAATAAAGAGTATTTTCCGTTGGTTACTTGATGAAATAAATCGGTTGAATACTCCAAATAATCGATAGTTGCAGCTCTCGACTGAATTCAAAACAGCTTACTGAAGGAGGGAAATGTGGTATTTAACTCAAAGGGGGATGAAAGCTGGACTCACACACACTGTGACTGCTCACTGATACTACAAGATATTTCTACTTGACTCTGGACTACACAACAATGCCAGCGACGACAGAAGGATTATCTTACTACATCATGTTTACGTTCTAAGAAATACAATATGAAGAAATCATGAAAAATATCCAATCTCGGTCAGATGTGTTCTTGTATTATCAGTATGAATTATGCTGGAGTGCACAATTATTACAACAAATGTTACCACAACAGAAACTACGCCACTAGAAGCTTTATTTTAGGATTTTTTTATATTTTTAATTAATCCATTCTAAGAGATCACAAGAACTCCTGTATTATTCCTATTTGAAAAACATTCCCTGTGCCCAACCAAGCTCAGAGAACCTTCCCACAGTCATTCTAACAACCATCACACTCTCTAAAAGTCATTGCAAAGACAAATAACGCCCCTGCACAAGCTGGCAGAACCGAACCAGAAGCTTGTGGAAACAATTTAACAGGTCTGAGTAATGTACTCAAAACACAATTTATCTGAGAAGGAGTCCAGCAACGCGTCGTTCAGCCAGTCGGCAGTTTGGAACATCCAAAATCATGTTCCATTGCCGTGTGAAGAAACTTGTTTTACATTCAGTGACTCAGCAAATCTCACTGTTCCACAATTTCCTTCCAGATCAGTAAGTGCTCGGCGTCTGACAAAGCAACCTTGATCTGTAAAATTATCCAAGAAGACATTTACATATTCGCTTCGAGTGCCAATGATGTTAATGTTAAACAAGAGCAAACAAGAACTTAGTTGTCTTTGTCTATCACGGGTTGCGTTCCAGTTGTCAAAGGACCACAATTCAGAAAAATAAAACGGTATTCTTCTGTAATACAAAATAATAAACATAGACCTTCTGTTCACTAAAGTCCGACATTCTCTCACTCGTGCACTTGATCAGTTAACTTGATCTTTAAAACATGCACAGCTTCTAAAACAAAACTGAAAGACCTTTAAATCTCCATAGTTGTAGAAATAAAAGCAGGAAAACCTTCACTCTGTATGAAAAATGAAACCTGTGATGCTCGTCGCTCTTTTGAAACCAGTCAAAGCTGGCGTGCAGGCTTCTGTCACCGTAACGCTGGAGCTAGCATTAGCATGGAGGGCAATGCCGTGTGTTTTCTTATTTTTGTCCTTTGTTAGTTGAATTTAAATTTAAATTGGTTAAAACAGGAATTTCCCTCCCTTATGGTGGGACAAGTTTTCCTAAACTGTAAGCTAAATTAAGCAAATTTATTGTTTGTCCCTCAAATGATTTTAAAGCATTTTTTTCTTTTTTTCTTTCTTTCTTCTTTAGTTGCCACTGTGTGTGAAATGCACTATAAAAATAAAGCCTCCATGCCTTGCCAATCGTTACACCCCTGGTATTTATGCAGTGTGAAACCTGAACCAAGCATCAAATGCAGACAGTGGGCAAAAACACCAACCTTGTTCCAAACCTTGGGTGAGACTTTTAGGTGTGAAAGCCTCCTAACTCACTGGCCTGATGTGTGTAACTAGAACATGTTTGCTGTACAAAGCCAGAGGAAGATTAATAGCACTGGAGGCACGGACAGACTCCCTCGCCTCCTCCGCTTTCTCAATATTTTCCTCCCAGCAGAAAGTTGCTGAGCAGACTTGTCAACCAACAGAGTACAATTGAGTTTGTAATCCCTGACACTGCGGGGGCAGAAAGACTCGCACTTTCTGTTTCCAGGTCTCTCATGCGAGATCCTTGCTGTTGTGCTGCTGCCGCTGCTGCCGGGTCAGGACCTGGCTGCGTCACAGCCGCCTCTGAAATGAGCACACAAAACCATCTGACATATACTACAAGGGCTCAGGCACGCCAGGGGAAGGCTGGCACCAACAGTCGAAATCAGCTCAACACAAAAATGACCGGAGCGACGCTTGTTCCCAACATCTGGATGATCACAACCACAGAAAGTCACAACTGAGTTGCTTCCAGTTCCTGGTAAGATCATAGCGGGATGCCACAGCCGCCCTTTAGTCAACTCTCCAGAAACGTCATTCTTTTCCTCATTCCAAAATCAAAGACCTGGAACAGTCACTGGCCTTGTGGGGAGCCATTTTTGGGGGCATCCAAAACAAACAGCAGATGTAGAGAAGGGTGGGGGGGGGTGTAACTGTGAACATACTTCATTGCAATGTTGTTTGGGAGAGTTCGTTTGCCAGCGGCAAGACATTAAATAGATCAGAATGTGACAAAGGTCTTTTGTGCAAACATGTTCGGCGCAGGCCGACTCGCGTTTCAAGGACAAAAGAAACAAACAAACTGAGCAGCAAAGGACGACTGTTTGGATACAGAACAAATACTCTGGTCACATGTCCCGGGACTTTAAAGTTGTCTGCAGAATTATAATGATGGAATTACAAATGTTCGAAAACAGCAGCAGCTAAACATACTTTAACCACATAATGATGTGCTTTCAAGGCTCGACATCGACAGATTCCAGGCAGTTCACTGGATCTGATTGAATTCCTTTGATTTTTTTTATATTTTTAGAAACCTTATATATTGAGATATATATTGCAGGGAGAGGTTGTATGTGTTTTTTGTTATTGTTGTTATTGTTGGAAACATCTGTCTTGTATTTAAAAACAAAAGTTTGGACTTTTTTTATATTTCATTTTAGATTATATTTATATTTTATTTTTTAATATATATATATAAACAAATACAGTACATATACATAGATATATCCACTAATAGTCAAATAGTTATTAAAAAATCATTAGCAACCTTGTGACACAAATCATGACCTCTGAGCTCTAATTATTCTTTTTGTTCTACTCACTACCCACTGGTCCACAGAGACAGTCCACTGCTGCTACTGTGGAGTTCAAGACACAGATGATGAAAAGAAGACGAAGAAGAATCCTTCAACAGATTCCTGGATCCAGATGGTTCCAGAAGACCACCAACATTTCATCATCTGGTCCTGGTCCATTAGCAGCATATCAGCAGATAAACACAGGCAAAAACATAACCTCCTTGGCTGAAGTAAAAATCATATGAAAACTGAACTTTAAATGCTCCAAACAGTCAACACTGACATTGTGTGTGTTCCTATTCCTGTTCCACCACAGTACGACAGTGATGACGACACGTGACATTTTCCCAGTTCAGAAAAAGCCCCTTAGAAACGAAACATAACATAAGTGTCCAATTCAAAAGTCCAATAACGCCTCACATTGCTCTTCTGTTCCAAATGAGGGTTTTAACCTGTTTAGCGTTCAGACTGACACATCCTTCTGCTTTTTGACTCCCGACTTCCATCAACACCGCCGCCATCAAAGGAAGCCGTCTGAAAGGATCCTCATACTGCCTTTATCGTTGTTTTATTAATCAGCATTCGCAGCCGAGGGGAATTTTTTTCTGAATGAGCGGCAGATAATGCAGTGAGTTTTGATTTACAATGAAGTGGTCGGAGGGCAGCGGTGAAAGTCTGAGGAGTGGAAGAGAGCGTTTTCATCTGGCAGATGGTTCTATGTATATTTCATGCCGCTGAAAACCTGTGACTGAGGTTTGCTCCGTTGTCATCCAGCGCCTGGGGACACTGGGCTGAATTCATCACACACACACACACACACACACACATCACATGATGTCTGACCTCCCTGCCATGGCAAACTGCCCAGCAAGGAAAAGGGAGGAATGTGAGGGAGAGAGTGTGTGACTGAGGATGTGCAGAAGCAAGGGAGAGAGAGAGACTAAGTGTCTGTGCCCTGAACATAAACTGAATTCTCCACGAACATATACAACTTCACAGTCATGACCTGTGAAATGTACTGTTGGAGGGAGGGAGGAAGGGATGTGGAGATGGAATAATGGAGGGGAAAGGAAGCAGGAAGTGAAGGGAGTGTCCGCTGCGAAGGATTCACACACTGTTACCGGGAAAGAGAGGGAAGAAAACAAAAAGAAATTGCATTTCCCTTCCCTTCCTCTGGAATGCATCCAATATGTCCTCTGTGTATGTGTGTGTGTGAGCGAGAGAGAGAGATGCTGGCTGGAAGGCTTTCAGCATATAAATATCACATTACCACACAAGGAAGCGCAGGCATCGGTCCGAGCTAACAAGCACAGGAGCTGCACTCAGGAGGTCAGAGAGTGAGAGAGATTCCACAGCCGCTCTTTTAACAGATAAGTGGCTCGGCTCGCAGCGATGTGATGTGGTATGTGAGCCCAAGGTTTCACTCATCCCACATGTGCACACAAGATCTACTGAGCAGCAGTCTATATATAGATGAGACCTAGAACATGATTAAATAGACACTCCCTGCACTTCAGTGTGCCATGAGGGACAGGTGAAATAGGTGGGTTTCAAAAAAGGGAAAGTATAGATCAATTAGCACCGGTGTGATCGGTGGACTGGAGAGAGTAGAGGAAATATTTAAGTTAAAAAACATTCCTTTCGGGTGACACGTTGGATTCCTGGACAGGGGTGTTGACATGCTCTCCCCGTGTCTGTGTGGGTTCTCTCCAGGTACTCTGGCTTCTTCCCACCTAAAGCATGCTGAGGTTAATTGGTCACTGTAAATTGCCTGTAGGTGTGAATGTGATGTCATCTCACTGGACAAATGAATGAATGAATGATTTTGATATAATGAATGATGTCAGTTAATACATTTGGGATGGGTATATTACCTGATAATCCATATTGGAAAAGTGGAACAAAAGCTGGGACTTTCCTACATGTGCTATGGGAATGTAATTTGATACAACCAATCTGGGTGAAAGTAACAGAGCACCCGGGGAAGGCTCTGGAGATAGAGACCCCCGTCTCACCAAGATTATGCCTGGGATTGGGTGACCAAACACAAATAATGGGAGTGTGGAAACATGACTTTGCCGTTATAAAGGTCGGGATGGTCACAGCAACTTGCAATATCCTCAGGTTATTGGAAAAGTACATCCCCAACAGGCTATAAAAATGGATTGAAGGTATGACAGAAACAGAGTCATATGAACAGATGCTGGAGAGAGTTAATAATGACGGGGAAGAAGAGCGGGGGTCATGGGACCGTCTCTTTACTGGCAACAACAGGACATGAGTCGAGGAGATGGTACAAGTGTGACTAAATATTCACTACTTATGTCATGTTCTAACTCGAGTGTGTAAATTACTCTGTATTAACATGTGTATGTAGGCAGCAGACACCAGGGACCCACTGTCACCCCATCCAACTGAGAAGACTCAATGTGTAAAATGAAAAAGAAATTTGGAAAAAAGAGTGATTTTCCTTCCTCTGCTGTGAAGGAGCTCATTGTGAGGTCACCTCTCATCCTCAGATATATTTCCTGCCGCAGCACGAACCAAACGGTACGCTGAGCAAAC
>CAAKHB010003954.1:32048-42627 GCA_901007665.1 Aeoliscus strigatus
CCTTTCACAGGATGAAAGGGCAGTCACACTGCCTGCAAACATGATTTTACAGCCCTAGGTGGAATGAGTGGTGGAGGAGAGAATGAGGACAGAGTACAAAAGGGGAAAGCCCATAAATGTAGAGATCCCAGCAGTCAGAATGCAAACCAGCACCGAGACCTCTCTCAGTTGGAAACACGGCGCGCCGAGGAAACACGTCCTGGTGTGGGAAGACACACATATGTGCAACACACAGATGCATAAAAACACCAACACACAGAGAGCAATCGGTTCTCCCTTGCTTTGATCTTCCACTCTGAAACATGGAAGTCGCTGCCTTTCCCCAACATTCAGTGTCTCATTAAAGATGACATATGAGCGTGTACATAGGGAGGACTGTTTAGGTTTGTTTTATTAATACTTATTAATAGTTTCTAGTTTTTTGGGTCAGCAACAGTACGCGGACCATGCCGGAGCAGACCCACCGCAAAATTTTCTAGTTAATATTTATTAATAGTTTCTAGTTTTGTAGGCAACTGCAAATCTTTGTACTTTTTTTGTTTTGTAGGTGTTACACCTGTACAATCTGTTCTGTGTTGTTTTCATCCTAATTGTTTTCATTATTATTGAAGTGTTACCATGGTTGATGAGTATTTTGTCCTTTTCCTTTTCTTTTCTTATCGATGAAACAGAAAGAAATGCTTAGAAAAAAAATGAAAACGCTGAAATACTGAAGGTGGCCATGAAGAAGAAGATTGCGTTGATACAAGATTTTATTGAAAATGTGAATAATATTCCAAGATGTGAAGCTCAGAGGGACTTTGTATTCACACGATGACTTCATGGGGGAGTGATGTGTGTTTTTCCTAGTTTGTTCCTGCTCTTACTGCAATTAATCAAACCACTTTGGGTATAAAAGCTCATATAAACAATTTTATGCGCAAATGACACATTTTCATGACCTAAGAGCAGAGCAGATTGAATTCTTTGGGGAAATGAGCTAAAAAGCAGGAACAGCAGCAGTAAAGCAGCTTACTGTTCTGTTATGTGCTCCTAACACCTTCTTCATGTCTAAAATAAGCTATTTGTATGTTATGATATTTGTACACAACGCACTGGAAGTGTTATATATGTGTGTGAGAGTTTGTGTGTGTCACCATTTTGTTCACTGGCAGCGCTTTCCCGCACTGACTGTTTCCATGGCACACGCTGCCCCCTGTGGCCAATACCATGAAGTGACAGGGGACCACAGGTGAGGAGGTGCAGCCTGACCCCTGGTGGTCGAACGTGGTACTTTATCAACTTGTCAAAGGGTGTGTGGTTGTGGGTGATCGTTTGGAACTGTGGCAGATGTTGTGCACATCTCAGTTGGAGGTTGCTCTTTCTGTTATATCAGTCAGCACAGTAATAACAGAAAGCAAGACAGGATGAAATATTTCTCCCACAAGAGATAAACGCAGAAACTTTGAATTTGATTCATATTCATATTTCACTTTACATTTACATTTACATACTTTACATTTCTTTATATTTGTTGATGATTGTAACATTTCTGTTACGTCACTGGTTAAATTTTTGCTGTCAGATCCATAGGGTAATTATTCTTAATAATAATTATTATTATTATTGTGATAATTATTATTATTATGATATGTATAATTATGTAATGTTTATTTACATCTATATATTTATATTTAGTTTATATTCTGTTTTTTTTTTCACAGAGCAACATCTGAGTAAATATATCAGTGTTATCAGTGTCACTTCCTATTTCTTTATTCTTAATGAGCAATTGTAGCAAAGTATCATTTGCTCTGACACAAACTGTGCTTGGCCCGGCATAAAACACGATCTGGATTCATTTATTTTTGGAAATATCTCATTTTGTATTGTAGAGCGGTAATAGCCTGGAAAGATAAATATTTTTGCATCATTTACTTTTTAATTTTCCATACCTGGAAATTGACCAAATGTATTTCCATACTCATGTAAACAACATTCCCCGAAATTTTGAACCCTACATGACACCGACCTCTTAGCAAACAGGAACCAGCCGTCCAGCAGGGGTGTACAGCAAGAAGAAGCTCACCTGTTCTCTGAACTGCTCCTGTGAGAGACAGTCGGTCATGTTGACGCAGCCCAGCAGGCAGCCGGTGGGGTAATCTTTAGGAAACTTCACCTCTGCACATAAAACAACGTGTTAGACAACACATTTCCACCGTGATAAAAGCGCCACTGACTTCCTGTACCTTTCCTGTAGATGTTGCGGTACATGGCCTCCACCTCGGCCACCTCCTGAGGAGTGGGCCTCTTGGCGGCGGCGGCGATCCAAAGACGGCCTCGGTGGGACGAGTACCAGGTCCGTCCTTCGACTCTAAACACACACACACACATACACACACACACAATAACACCACACCCACTTCACTACTGCCGCAGCGCAGCAGCTGTCCCAGCTGACACACAGCATGTGACATATGCTGCTGTCAGGTCTGTGTGATGGGATGTCGTTATATTCTATATAGATCTATATTCTTTTGTCTTATCTCATTTTTGAATATCTCATATCCAATATAAGTGTGACTATAATGTGCTAACAAATAACGTACAAGGACATAAAAGGATTCCGACGCTGATCCTGTTTGTTTAAGCTCTTTTTAGGCTTCTTCTTGTGTGAAAAGTGCGATATAACAGGACTGATATGTTGATTGATAAAAGTGAATTTACACGTTACTTCAAAGAGGACTAGGACCGACAAAGGCCAGACCTCCTTTGGTCTCCAGTCTCTGGCTCAGACCTCAGGTTACGATCAGGCTCCTCAGGCGACATAAAAACATAAAACTTCAGTAGTTTTTGTCAAGTGTTCCCCCGCTGAAGCCCACATGCTCTGTTTCTCACAAATATTACAATATTTTGTGTCCGGTTTGAGTAAACCACTAATAATGCAGTTTGAATACCAGGACCTGTGTGCTGTATTTATCACAAATAAGAATTTATGTTTGAATGAATCTAATAAATAAGCTTCATTCAGTTTGAATGAAAAGAAACTTTTCCATCAATTAATTATTAATTGTTAATTTTCATAATAACAAAAATAGGATTCATCTCTTTAGATGCACCTGTATACTGGAACACGCTTTAAAAACAATTACAAAAATTGTCTGCTCAAAGCTCTACTGGTTTTATCCTTGTTTTAATGTTTGTAATCTATTCTATCCAATCTGGAGTAAAACACTTTGAATGTTTGAAAGACGCAATAAGTTGTTCATTCCAATGTCAGGTAGGGTGAAGTTCTCTCTCCTGACCTCTTGATGCCTCTGACCAGGAGCGAGGCCCAGGGCTGGTGCATGCTGAGACACCAGCCCCCGTCAGACATCTCCTGCAGTTCTTTGTCTTGGAGACGCAGCCTGGAGCGCTGTTCTCCCCCCTCGTCCTGCGCACAGCTCGGAGCCTTATCTGAGCTCCTCTTGGGGGTTTCACTGCCGCCCACATCGACCCACTGTGAACATACAAAATATCACCATTGTCAATTTCCTTTCTCGTGTACATAAACAACCACTCTACACACTCAACTACATTATTTCACCCTGTTTACAGTATATTCACCTTATTATCTACTATACCATGATCTGGGTGAATGCTCTTCTCTGACTGGCTGGTAGTTGTGTGTTGAAACACACGTAGCTGTCTAATATCCATCCATCGCACAACCACAACTGGACATTTGACGTTTCTTATTCTGCTGCTCATTTTATATTGTATTCTTTCATTTTTCATTTATTCTCTGTACAACATTGCACTTTGTTTTAAGTATGAGTACTGTGTGTCTAATTTGAGTGATTAGGTTAAATTCAATACATGTACTATATTAATCCCTGAAGGAAAATTGCAGTATTACAACAGCAGTGCAGAAAAAGATTGGAAAAATGCACGGGCTTTATACAGATGTTGGACAGGAACAAAAAAAATGTGAGAGCGAGAGAGAGATTGTATAAACATATAGAGCAACTCTAAAAACTCTAAAAAATGTTGTGTCAGGTTTAAAGCACTAATAATGCAGTTTAAATACCATCACTCTATAATTGGAGCTAGTGGATTTTTGAATATTTCAGTAGGGAATCTAAAATAAATGAAAGTTTCCTTGGATTAAATATGATACTGTAATTTTCTGAGATGCACCTGTAGTGCAGGACAGTGGTGGATGCTGCAGTGACATGCAGCGGTGTCTTGACTTCCTGGAGCTAAAAAAAAAAATCGAATGCTTGTTGCAGTGTTTCACGTGTGCCAACAGGTGTCACTGTTGTGTGCAGGATGGAAACGGGAGCTCCATCGGCTTATCCAGAGTGTGCGTGAGCATGAACAGAGGACGCACCTCGGGTGCACTCTGAAGGATGTTGGGGTTGACGAGCTCTCTGAGGCGCTGCCCTGGTGCTGCTGGGGATCTTACCACAGGGTCACTGTTCATGGCCTTCAGGGTGTCGTCCAGTCTGCACGTTTCATATACACACACAGATTTGTTGTTGATTTCTTATGTTCTTTTATTTAGTTGTTATTACCAGAGATCATATTGTATTTCATTTTGTCTTTTATTATACGTCGTGTTGTTATTTGTGATTTGTGTACTCGCCCAACACCATGGTACTCACCTGCTGTAGTACTGGTTTAGGTCGTTTCCCTCCTCCACCACTTGTCTGCCAGCGAAGTCCAACGTGATCTTCCTGTCTTTGCGGGACGCGTGGCGAAGTTCTCTCAGCTCCTCCTCTTTCTTCCGCAGCTTTTCCCGCTCACCGGGTGACAGCCACTGATTGGAGTCGGTGGCGAAGTAATCAGACTCGTCATCCAGAACCTGGGTTCTCCTGACGCTGAGGATGTAATGACCATAAAATGGTCATTAGTCACAAGTCACATTTCACCCTGAAGTGTGGGACTGATGGTACAGTACCTGTTTCTGTCGTACTCCAACAGTTTGTCTTTGTGCTGGAGCGCCTTCTCCAAACCAGCCTTGACCTTCGCCTCTTGGTGCGGCAGATAATCTCTCTCTCCGCCGTCTGTCCAAGAAATACAGAAGAAGTAATAACGTCTGCAAAACTCTTGGGATTTCCAAAGTTCTGTTATATACAATACATTTGATGATGTTTTTTTATGATGATACTTACTTTTTTTATACTCGTCTCTTTGAATGTGCTATATAAATTTGATGTATTTTTTTATTTTTTTTATCACAATCATCATGCTGTTTTGCTGATGATGATGCTACTTTCAGCCACTGCGCTCCAAGACTGTAAAACAACGTGCCGGGGAATCTGAGAGGAAATGACATTTTTAAACTCTGGCTCCTGAAAACCCATCTTTTTGATCACGCTTTTATGTCATAGCCTATATTAATTATTTGTATTAATATCTGTATATGTTATTAATTTCTATCTTTTAGTGTTTTCTTCTGAGTTTTTTGTCTATTTTTACCCTGCGTTTTATTTTTTTTTTTATTATTTTTTATTATGTTTCATGTTTTATCATTGCTTTATTTTGTTGTTGTTCTTAAATCTTTGTGCATTATTCTCCATGTCCTTTTTCATGTCTCACTGTTATATGTATATTTTTCTTTCACACCAAAAGAAATCTCCGGTCTCAGGAGGTTAAATTAACAAGAATTTATGGTAATAAAACAGGAATAAACCTGGAATTTACAAAATGGAAGGTTGGTCCTGAACAAGGACATTAAATATAGTTAGAGAAAATGTATTTTAGCATCAAGACTAGACTGTTGAAGCCACACGTTGGAGCCCACGGAGGACAGAAAGTGACGGAGGTTTGATGATATTATGGTGGAAATAGATTCGATATGTATGTTTTAACTTGCAAATATCACATGAAGATGTCTTCATACAACAGCTAGCTAGCTGATAGTTTACATGCTAAATGTGAGCTACAGCTAGCACCATTTCCAAAATTCCCAGACTTCTGGAAAGTCTCTTTCTGCCCCTTTGCACCCTAATGTCGTCACATAGTTCACCGCTTCCAGTGTTTAACAGCAGCAACTCACTGGATTCTCACCTCCCATAAGCTTCTTTCGTAGTTTCTGGCTTTTGTTGGAGTCTCGCTGCAGGATCTCCTGCTCTTCTTTGGTGCACACCTGACAGAGAGAGTGAGGTCATGTCAGCAACTCTTTCACGGCAGGAGAGTTTCCAGAGGTTGAGAAACCGTCTACGGTTGGCATGGTGACACCCCCTCCCCCGAGCGTGTGTATCGTTTATGGGGGTATGGATTTCACTCAGGTCACACAGAGACTGAAACTGTGTCTTTAAATGATGTTTGTAGGTCAAAGTCTGTCTGATCTAGAGGGTTGAGAACACACTCTGGACCTGCTACAGCACATACTAACAGATAAATACACAAATAGGTTGTTTAAGATATTTTATGGTAGCCCATTGTTAAAAACATCTTTGACAAAAGAAATGTCCAAATAACAATTTTTTAACAAAAAATGGCAGGAGACTTTTTTTTCCCCTTGAATAATCTCATACCAGGCTGCCACAGAACAGACAGGGTCCGGAGCCTTCTTGCTCGCACACAATGCGTCCACATCTGATGCAGTTGTTGATGAGTCTGTGCTTCTGAGCGAGACACTCGCAGCCGTGGCGGCCAGGGAGCAGGACGGTCAACTTGTCCTGTCCCTCTTTAGCATAGAGGTTGACAAACTTATTTTTCTTTTTGGCTGACGAGGTGCTGCTGCTTTCTTGAGCCTGTGCACACAGTACAAGAAGAAGAAGAAGAGGAGGAGGAAATAAATGAATTATCATCAAACTAGAAAGTCTCTCGCAGAGCCCAGACGTCCGCCAAGCAGCTCATTTCCACCCATATTGTTCTTTTTGAATTATTTTGCGAACAGACAATCAAACACAGAAAAAATCATAACCTCTTTGACGGAGGTAATGATGGAAAGATTCTCTTTCGCGTCTACTCACCCTCATTAGATCGATGGGCGTCCTCACTGTCTCCAGCTCAGGTTCTGATTGGCTCACAGTCAATGCCTCCTGCTTGTTCCGGCCCTTGCGTTTAGACTTCTTCTGGGAATCCTTGGTTGGGTCTTGTGAATCTAGGTAAAGAGAGGAACGTGAGCTCTAACACCCGGTCCAGACCACAGAATCCAGGCGCCGATGTAGTTTGTGGAAAACAACATTCCTCTGTCATGTCCCACCTAATGACACAGATTCTTTGAGAAGAACAAGTCCGGGGGAATCTGTCAACTGTCTCTGGGTCTTCGTCCACCTACAGAGGAGCTCTTCGATGAACAGTCCTTTTCTCCCATCGGTGCCCTGGAGGAGGTCTCCCACATACTCCTCCATCTCCTCAGCTTTCTCGATGGAGAGGATGTACCTACACAGGACGACAATTCCCATTTCATAGAAATGACACTTAATGCTGCTTTCCCAACACATAAACATCTAATAATGTAGTTCAGCGTGACAGTTTTAAACACAGGTTAAGTCTTAGAACTGAGTGGATCACGATTAACATTTTCAAGCAGGTCAAGAACTACTACGACTACTATCATTTATTATTACTAATAATAATCATAATAATAAGCCAGTTATTCAATTCAGTTATATAAAGTTGATTTTAAAGGCGTGACATCATTTTTGAGCGTGAACCGGTCGTTAGCTACAAATTAGCTTTAGCTGACTGTCGACTTTGGATTGTAGCAGGTGACGTGTCAATTTAAAATGGACTTTTACAGCAGCAGATTAAACATAAACAGTTCTTCTGGAAACATTACGACTTAATTCTACCGTGAATTTAAATTCATGTGACCAGTGTGAAGCCAGCTGCGAACACTTCTACGTAGATGGTTCATCTTTTAGTCATTAATAAAATCAAACACATTCTCACTTGACGATGTCTTCACAAGCCTCCAGTCCGAACTTGTGCTGTAACTGGTCCGAACACCACCGCAGCAATTCCTCCGACATTTTACAAAGTACAAAAACCAACTGTTAGAACCAATGGCACCCAACAGTTCCACTGTCAGCAGCGGTGTTTCACCCCGGCGGGATAAACCTGGTACACACAACACGTCCAGAGTCGTGGTAACACTGAATATCACCCGGACAAAACCGGAAGGCCTGTGCTCAGTTCCGGTCCACTTACAGGACCCAAACCGAAATTATACTGTACATACTCAAAAAAATAATAGTGGCACCATTTTACAAGAAAAAGCAAGAAAAGACCTCTATAAATAAAGTTGGAGTGATCGATGGATTAATTGTTTATTCATCAGTTATACCACATAAGCAAAATGTAAATCATACAACATTTGAATTTTCCTTTTGCTTTTTTCTATAAGTAGTTATTTAATGTTGCCATGTTAATTATGCGGCTATGATTCAAATTGTTGAGTCATAGCTGCATAATCAAACGTTGAAACTAAGATGAAACACGTTTTAATGTGATATAACAAATGTCAATACAAAGTCACAGTTGTATGTGTGTATACTGTTCTAAAGACCTTTCCATAGATCAGTAACAAACGATACACACTGTTTACATTGCTTCTAGGTGAGCATAGTACACAATTAAAAGTAAAAAAAAAAAACACATTAATGGACATATAGATTGTAGTATTACACAACATACGATTTACATGTATTAAAAAGTTACAAGCTGAACAGCTCGCCCTGAAAACATATTGTTAAAATTGTTTTTGCTGTGATGGTATATGAGTTTTTCTTTGTTTAACTGAAGGAAATTTTGTTGCAATTCAAGAGAATAAGTCTTTCGAAATGGCCTCAGCCAGGTTTGGTGCTGACGTGAGAATCAAAAGGGTGCACAGGATAATGACAAATGAAAAAGCCACAAGACAGAGCCGGTCGATAACAGATGCAGCAAACTTCCACTCGTTGCACACCGCCTTCTTCTCATCCTGCTCACGGAAGCATTGAGCAATGCGTCGCACCTCATCCAGGATCTTGGAAAGATCTGGTTCCACGCTGAGCACCGATGGGCTCTGACCTGTGAAGAGAAGAGCCTTCTCCTCATCAGAGCCCTGCTGGCTACCACAGGGCACGTTGGTGGACGGGAGAGCAGAGGCGCTGCTCAGCTCCACGTTGGGCCGGCTGCTCTGCGGAACCTTGTTGTCACAGACTGAAAGGCCTCGCTCCTCACTGGGGCGCTTCATGCGCAGAAACCAGGCACACCACTCGAGGAGGACGACGCGGGTCTTTAGAATCCAACAATGACGGAAAAAAAATTCATATTTACATTTGGAATGTGCGTTTGTGCATTTCAATCTGCTGGAAAAACATCTCTTCTGGGTTGCTTGGACAAGTAAAAGGCGATTATTTTTCACTCGGTTCCTCTACCTGGTGTGAAAAAGGAGCTAGGAGAAGGAGAGAACGTCCATTGGTTCCTGAAAGTTGAGAAGTTGCACTTCACAGCCAAGTTGCTGTCATTACGGTAATGACTCGCTGGCTTCCGGCCATAATGACAGCAACATGTCTGTTCTCAACGTTTAGGAACCGATGGATATTTTCTCCTTCTCCTAGCTCCTTCTTCACACCAGGTAGGAGAACCAAAGGCAACGGATTGGCTTCCTGGGTTATTTGGTCACGGTAGATGAACTTCAACACAACAGCAAATCACAATTTGCCTCGCTGCACACAATTTCATTGTACTGGTGTTTCAGGCCAAGAAAGGATTTCTGATTCTGCTTCTGACAAAATCTTGTTAGCGTAGCATGAATGACACACTCACCCACTTTGGCATCTTGCTTCCGTCTGGGTCGTGATGGTGATATTGTAAGACCACGACGGTAGCGATTACTGAGAGACCCACAATGACCATTGTGATGGAAAAGTATTTGGCTGGCAGAGTGAAGAGAGGATCAATGAGGCAGTGACATACAGAGATTCAGTGGCTTCAGGCAGTTTTACCGATACAGGGAATGTAACAGGTGGATAGAGTCCACCTGTTACATTAGGCTGTTTGAACTGCGTCACCCTGACTAATCAAGACATTTCAAAATGGCGCTCACCTGGGGTGAGCTGGGGTGTTTGCTTTGATTTACCTATTAGAGGCACAGAGTCGGATGTGGCGGGCATGATCTCTGCAACAAGCAACATGAAGACGGTGAGGGCAAGCAGGACTGTGATACCTGGAGAGAGGAGATCGTTCGTCGTAAATCATATACTTCTATATTTGTTGTGTCTTTTGTCTTTGTAAGTTGTTTTAATGGCTTTGCTGTAAGACGTGTGGTTTATGTGGGCTGGTACGCACCGGTACAGAGTACTGGCTCTTCTAGATTTTAGGTCTTGGTGTACAGGCACTTCTCATGAGCATAGTTCACCTACTTCATTTCTACACTTGATATTTTACTCTATTTTACGACTTTACGCTAAGATTTTCCGATCTAATTTGCATATTTCCATTTCATTTCCTTGTTGCATACATCTGGGAACTTTTCTCATTTGCACTGGAGGCTGCATTGTCACCCGATTTCTCTTGGTAATCAGTCTATGTAAAGGGATATTGAATAATATGAATATTATCTCGAGTTGATTATTTCAGCCAAGATATGATGTAGTCAATTCCAAAACGTTGATAC
>CAAKHB010003954.1:42802-64918 GCA_901007665.1 Aeoliscus strigatus
GGAGACCTTCTCCCCAGAGTCAGCAGGCAGCAAAAAGACCAGCAGGGCCAAAGTGGAGATCAAGATGCAGGGGATAAGCAGATTGACGCCGTAGAAGAGGGTTCGCCTCCGCATCACTATGGTGAACGTCACATCAGGGTACGGTTCCAGGCAGCACTCATACATGCGCTCATTTCTCTGCCCTGGAACCTCTGTGACACGGCAAACACACAATGTCGTGAGGCAGAGAGGATGTGACAATAATCAATCCACTGCCAGAGAGCGGGGCAACAACACAGTAAATTAGTGTTCCTGCAGTAAAGCGTTAGTCACCACCTGACATCCTGAGCACCTCAAAGATGAAACATATGCAAGGAATTTCTTAGCTTACACCACACTTTGCAGTTATCACCCACTAGACATGCACAGAAACTCAAAATTAACAGATTATTATCAAATAACATTTCATGTATTAAGTTTTGTCATGTTGTGACAAATATTAGTGTTTTTGTTTTCTAAACCCAGACGTGTTACCAGACCCACTCTTACTCAACATCTGTTCAAAGTTTCTCAAAGAACAACCAAATTTGAAGCTTTCTAGGCAGTTGGTTCACAAAAAGGTTAATTTCCCAAAGCTTCATGTGCACACAAACCTCCCTGCTGGTTACATACAAACACATATTTTTGGTCGTTTGAACCATTTGTGGTACACTCTAGGCTGACTTGTGATGTAATGTGGAAATGGCTGATGTCAAATAGCCGAGAATGAGAAATTTATTTAACATGTAATCTTACATGTAATTCATTGTAAATTGTTTATATGGGTGAGTTGCATGACAGTAGAATGATAAATACTATTAACTGTCAAATGTTTTCTATGTATAATTATAGTCAGTTTTAAGACAGTTTTAAACACTGGGATAGAACAAGGTGGTGAATGTGCTCATACTGATATTAGGACTTGTAATTAGTTTGAATTAGTGTTCATTTATTTAGTTTTGTGCCACAGTCCAGTTCAGTTTAGTTCACAGGGGTTCAGTGGATTCCTCTTTTTGGAAATGATCCTGCTTGTGAGAAAACTCACCAGAACATCACTGTCAAACTCACAGATGTCCAATTATGAGCGAATCCATAGCACGCATCTCTCCAAAATTTAAATGACTTCCCGAACCAGCAACACTTCAAACGTTGATGATGTCACCCACCCCAAACAACACAAGCCTTGATACACGCTTCACAAAATACCGCCTGGATTCCTCCACACACTCTCTGATGCATCGCCACAGTCACATCGCTACTACAGCTAGCGGTTTGATAGCTAATGTCTGTGAAGGTTCTCAGTCATTTGGTCATAGTAATTTGTAGACGACTGGACTTGGTCAACCATACGACTTTGAACAAACAAGCACAACATAATACTGTATTTAAATTAGAACGTTTCAGATGCTAACAGAAGTGGCTAGGTGGCTAAATTATCCTTTTTGTCTCCTGCTCACCTCAACCACTTTTTGTTGAAACTTTCTTGCTCACAACTTTGTTCAACTGTTAATCTCTTTAGTAATAAACGTGTCGGTATATGGGTTCAAACTCTATGCTCAAGTCAACACACAAATGCCGTTGCATGTTTGAATCCAACAGAATACAAAGTCTTACAATAGGGCATCATATTTGAAGATGGGGTGAGAGAATTTGGTAATCTAAATAAAAAGGTGTGTATCGTTCTCATACTGCCATGCTTGGTGCTTTCCCCTCATCTGCTGTCTGTATTTCAAATGAAATGCATTTCACAGCCCATCAGTCCCTCTTACCGAGAAGATCCCACTCTCCATTGGCGGTGTAGCTAGAGAGGTCGATGTTACCCAGCTGCAAGTCCACTGACCAACCCCCGTACGTCCAGGAGCCAAATTTGAGCTCGCATCTCTGAATGTCAAAGGGGAACCAACGTACATCGATGTAGCAGGTGCTCTTCAAGATCCCTGATAGGATAAGAGCATGAGAGCATCATTAGAGAGGCAGCATGGACATACCCCAAGATGAGGAGTGCATTAGCCATCCATCCTAACAGGACAGAAAATGTCCAGTGTAATGAGAGGAAAGTGCCCATGTAAAGTAAACAATGTCTTTGCTCTTTCATGACTCATACAGATGGCAAACATCTGAAGGGAATACAAGGAAGATGGAGAGCAGAGAAATGCTTTCTTATATGCCAGTGTGTGTGTGTGTGTGTGTGTGTGTGTGTTCTCCAGTGTATTCCCTCCTTTCTACTCTGCAGATACATGCACAACTCACCCTCACACACCGATACTGTATTCACGCAGCCATTCACAGGTTACAAGGAGCTTGATCAGGAAAAGTGCTTTATTGGTCAAAGTCTCTGACAAAAACGATTGACCATGATGGCTCGTTGGACTAGGTGAATTAGATGTTACATCAAACATTCAGAGAATTTGCTAATGTCACGCACCCCTACCTGCGGTGGAGCTATGACATGACAAATCTTTCATGCCATTGCTTTGTGAATATTCTTCTTGGCGATGTCAGTAATGGCTGATATGCTAAGAGAGGTGCAGTCTTTCCTCTAATTATATGCAAAATTCCTCCCTCAAAACAGGGTTCAGCTAAGGTTAAGTTTAAGGTTTGGTAAAGGTTAGGTGGAATACTGGATAAAGTTAGGTTGAGTTTAGGATAAGCTTAGGTTAGGCTGAGTTTAGGGTATGGTTAGGGTAATGTTAGCTTAATTTTCACATAAGGTAAGGCACAGTTTCACTTAAAATTAGGTTAGAATCTTGTTCAGATAAGGTTAGGTTTAGAGTTTAGGTTTAGAGTAAGGTTTAGAATACGTTTAGGCCGGGGTTCCACATGATTCACAAACTGTCAACACGATTGCCAAAATCTAAACATGGCCAAATCAAGGTGAGGTTGTTTGACAGGAGGACTTTGGACCATAACTGACTGCGATTGTACCTGTAATGTGCAGGCGAATCCGCTGCAGCAGCTCTTACCTGGAGGTATGTACGTACAGGTGCCAGATGAAGTGATCAAAGTCTTGGTGTGGAATGTGCCGTCAAATTGTGCATCCACACTGTCAAAAACACAGAATCACATCGAACCAAAGTAAAACCTCATCACGTATGTCATCACTACTGCATAGCACGCTTACTAAATTGCACTTAGTTTGAAGCAGGAGAGGTGAACTGCCATTTATGGTCCAATTGTTTTCTCCTGTTTCAACATTAGATAGTTAGGCTTCGTACTAATACTAATACTAGTACAAGTCAGCTCAACTCAACGACAGAACTGGTACCTGCTGCTCTTTTTGGTTATTCCTGCAACAAGCTGAACCACTACCAAAACGTGACGTTTACAGATTACCGGTCTCTGACTGGTCGAGCAACTCCTCCATTCTTTATGTGTTCCTAACGTAACGTCAAACGACAACAGAATCAACCGGCATTTTTAAACACCAAGTACTGAGTTCACTTCGGTTGTTGAGTTGCGTCTGATGCACGAAACCAAAATCCAAACCTGTTATACAGTAGAATGTCGGGCCTCCAAATCAAATGGTGAGGTAATCTCAGCCTGTCCAGTCCATCATATTCAGCAGGGTCCCAGCGGAGAGCAGCATCATCCCAGGACTGCAGAGATGTCATGTTATTTGAAAATTATGCTGGGATGTGTATCACTAGTGTGCAAAGGCACAAAGACAATCTTCAATGGTCAAAAGAATTTTTATTTGGCCTTTATTGAAACAGGAAAGGGTCTCATTGAGATTTAGAAATCTAGCATATAGCAGAAATGTATGAATGTATGAGTAATAATTTGGAGGATTGTGTATGAGACCACATATCTGGTTTCCGTAGTGCTCCTCCTGGCAAATGTGCCTGATTTCAAAGGTCTCCAGCTCTTATACATGGTGTTTGAACTATTTGACATGACAGGATTAAAATAAAAGCAAATTATAGAGATGATGAATGAACAAATGATTTATTGATGAGTTTATTATTTAAATTCACTCAGTTTTGCTCTATGTATGGTACCGACGCTCAGTCTAAGATATTGCTGACCATTGGGTTCATAATCACCCCCGACTGATGATAATGATGATGATCTTGAGAGAAAATATCATGTATTTCCCCGATGTCCATAATTCTGGCTAAATACAACTGTGAAGCAGAATGTGTATGTTTCGTTGGATTAATAATTAAAGGATGTGTCTGTTTTGTGTCATTTTACCAGCTGCAGCCAAATGTTGGTTGTTAACACCTGATTCTTCTCGTCCTGAAAGAGAAAAAAAATGGATCATATTTAGTCATCTTTTCATGGAGTTATTTTTGTACGTATATATGTTTAATTCGAAGAATGAGATAGATTGCTTCAGTCACATTTTAAATTTCATTTCCATTTAAAAAGCCTCAGACTGGGGGATAACACAGTGGTACAGTAGATACCATAAGCTGGCCAAAATATGACATCGACAATTTATGCTATTAGGAATACAGTGTATATTTTGCTTTAACTTTTTTTGTTTTTGTTTTTTCAGACAGTGAAAGGTGAGAAAGAACAATTGCCGTGTGAGAACTGATGATGTGTTCCACCCTCAGCGGATCTATGAGTTGGTTGGGTTCCACTTTCATCAGAACATACACGGTCTGTTCTAGTTCTCAATAACCGACATATTCTGCGTTATTCCACACACAACTACATTGTAACAACAACAGCTGTTTCCACTGACAACAAATAAAACATTTGTCATTGAAATGGACACAAAAGACCTAAGTGAAACAAAAACAGTAGAAACACAGTTTATACTGACAGATGATACAGAGATGGGGATGTGACCTTGGATTGTGAACGAATGGATTCCTCTGAGTCGGGCGGATGTCTGAGTGGGATATCCCTCGTAAGGAGGGCGTTCCATTCGGCAACTTATGTCCACAGCTTGGAAATTGACTCTAATTCCAACTGAGACTGCACGTGAAACACACTATTGGTCAGATTGTTGTATGTTTATAATGCTGATGATGTCCAGAAGTATCGAGACATGGTGTAAATCAGATTAGACGTATATTGTAATCAAACATTCCAAAGGTCTGATGGAACGTTACATGACATGCATCGCTGCGTGTGGACACATTTTCCCATCATAGGAAATGAACGGCATTCCAGAGGTCCCAAACACAAATATAGAGTGTTTTCACAGTCCTCTAGATCTCAACCTGTGACTCATGGACCCCGACGGGGACGCTCCATAAAGTTTAAGGGAGCACTATTTACTCTCACTCAAACTCACAAATTATACATCTGTTTCATCTCACCACTTCTCTGTCTCAAAGCCTCATACTGAACGAATTCACCATGGCCTCTGTGTCCTCCATTGTTAATTTCCGTGTTTCTCGAATTGTTGTCCTTGGACCTTTATTGGTCGTAACGGTGCAACTCAGGAGAATGGTGTTGTTCTGTTCGTGAACGATTCATTCAAAAGAACAAATCTTTTGGGTGACCGAACTAGACTGAATCACTGACTGGAAATATTCCTTCATTTCACACTTCAGCTGAGTGCGGCACCAGAGTCGTTGGTTCGTTCCCTGAGAACCAGTCGACTGGTACGAATCACTCACTGAAAACGGAACTCAAACAGTGTTTCTACCTTATATATTCAACAAGTATTCAGACCGGCAACAAATCTTGTGACTTTTCTTGTTTTCTTGTTGTGAAAGCGTGATGGTGGTGAGGTGGTAGTGATTCAGTCACCTAAAAGACCTGTTCTGCCCATCATTACAGGAGAAGATGCAATATAGAGATGATTCATGAGTTGAAACATATATGATGTCAGTTTATAATACATCAGTTTGCTATATATGGCTGTTGTTCTGGGACTATTTAGCTTGGTGGAATGTGACTATTTTTTGGGGTGGATAAGCAGTCCTTGGTCTGAAACAATTTTAGAAACACTGGTTTATGTGTTGGGTCTGGAACCAAACTCGTCAAGTAGAGCTGGAATGGAAAATTGACCTCTGCCCTTTCTGTTCATGCTGTGTAGAGACTTTACGTACCACATCCAGGATCTGCATGAGGTTGATGCCTAATTTCACCGTAAGCACCTCAGACTCGTTGAAAACCGGGCGCACCAGCTTGTTGTAATTTTTCATCAGGTCCCCATACAGTCTCTGCTCGCTTGGCCCTTGAAGAGAAACTAGAACCGACAGACAAACAAACCCAACAAACAGCGGCATCAGACACTGGGATTGAATCCCAAAGTCAAGGTCAAAAGTCCACACTTCCTCCACCAGTCCTCTCTCACCTTCATCTGCAACAAAATCCCGACATTTAATTTAATTTCTCATGTTCATATTTCTTTTAATTTATTTTCCTCGTCATTCACTCATTCATCCAATCACTACCTGAGCTTACATCTTGTCCTCACATTCACTCTCTGCCAAGTCTTTCGTTTTGTCCTTATCCTCCTCATTCACTAGTTCAGCCAATGAGGACATGTCTTCATTCACTCATTCATCCAGTCACCACCTGGGTTTCTGTCTCTTCCTCAATCTCCTCCTCCTTCACTTGTTCTTCAAATCACCTCCTGGGCTTCCGTCTCCTTCTCACATCAAATTCACTTATTCATCCAATCACGGTTTGTCCTTATAGCTCCTCCTCATTCACTCGTTCATCCAATCGCCACCTGGGCTTGGGTTTCCTCTCTCATTTAAATCTGCAACAAAATGCCTGTTTAAAATAATTCCATGTTTAATTTCCTGCCTGGACTATCTGTGGATGAATGACTGAATTGTGAAGGTGTTATTCTCGCCTCCTCTCCGCAGCATCTAATTCCTCTGCTAACGGCCGTAGACCAGCAACACGACACCATCCATTAGAAACACGTAAAACCCCTCATTCCTGTCACATCCGGACTGTTCATACAAAGTGGACGATGGATAGAAGGCTTGTCTTTGTGATTGAACCCCGCCCCACCCCGACCTGCCCCCCTCCCCCTGCCCTTATCCCACCATAATCAAATGGGCTCATGTGAATCGTCAAGACGATAACAACGTGTTTTTGTCTCATTATGAATGGCCGCCACCTCCTCTGTGGCTCTGGAGACCCAGTCAGGGACCCCACCAGCTCCAGAAAAAGGAGTCCCAGTGTCTCAGAAGTGTCCATTTTCCACTCATCGGATTAGATTCGATGGAATGAAATCCCATCTAATCTAATGATTCTCGATTTAGTACTTAATGTGAGTACTTAATGAGTTCTGTTGCTGGGTTAATGACATATCAGATACTGTCAAAGTGGGAAAAAGTACATGTCTGCAATCATGAATTTATGAAACTGCATGAACATGAATGTTGCTGACAAGTTGCCAGTATGTTGGCCAAAGTCAAGTGATTAGACACAAACCCCTCTTATGTGGAATCTAACGCTTCAACGCTTGTAATATCAGATAACACTTTGGAGAGAGTGAATGGGATTACGGTAATAACAGCAATATGACTGTTCTCACTTTGGACTGCAAAAAAACAAAAAACCAAAAAAGTCAGCATACAAATCCAGAACTTGTTGACTCGACCAGAGAGTCCAGCCAACATCTGGAGCCGCCTGGGAAATCTCCTGGCCAACAGCTAGATGTTGGGAAATATGCATAGATCTCCAACCCCCCCAACACACACACACACACACACACACTTACTATAGTTATTACAACTAATGATATCACCATAACATCCCAGTAGATGTTGTTGTTAAATGACGTCTCATTGTCCCCTCAAGAACAACAGGCTTCCACACACAGAAGATACTTCTGCAGCTAAATGAAATGATGTAATCATGTTCAATACTTTAATAACTATAACAACAATTTACGGGTAAATACATTTTTCAAATCTGTAATTGGATTTCCTCAGCCTACCTCTGACGGTGGAGGCGCACACTGTGAGTACGAGCAGAAAAGTCACCGAATCCATGTTGGAGTGAGCAACAAGTTACAGCAGAGATGTTCGGTCCACAAATGAACCGGGATGCCCCAGTACTTGGGTGTGGGGTGTGTGGGGTGAGACTCCTCCTCCTTGTTTTTTGGCTCAGTCCCCCCCTCACCCCACCCCCTTATCTGATCCACTTTATTTTCCACCACATTAGTATTTTTAGCGTCTTTTTTTCTGGAATATGCTTAAATATTTAAAAAGAAGGATGCACATAGATGCTCCAGCTCTAGTATTTACAGACAATGGAATCTCCTTCTCACGGAACAAACAACAACCCTACTTAACGTTAAAAAGTTTACACAAGTTTACAATAAAACTTGGAAAAGAAGAAAACTCTATGAATGAATAAATAAATGAATACCATGCACTATGAGTTGAAACGTCTGCACGTGGTTTGACGTTGGTTGTGGAATGGGTTTCAGTCCTCAGGGGTACCCCCATGGAATGTGTCTGTTAAACACATCAGGACAGAGGACGTAATGGAAAACACATGTTCATGTTTTGGTGCGTTTGCTACTTTTTGTTGCTTTAGTTTCAGGTGTTTTTATTTCCTATTCCTGCTTCAGTTATGTTTAAGAGGTATTATTTTCTTTGGATATTAATTTCGGTGTGTGTCAAATGTCCGTTTAACTTTAACGAAAAGTATTTTCTGTGGTAAAGCACCTTGAATTGTTCTGATCAAAAAGAGACAAAGTCCCGCCTCTTCAATATCTTTGTCACACGTTGATTGGTAGATTAAAGCCGATAGGCGGGGCTAACATCATAATCAGGAAGACAAAGTCACGAGACAGAAAGATGCATGCGGAAGTACAATTCCGTTAAATTGTCTTCAAATGGGCTGCGGTCGTGTCGGTGGGTTGACGCAGGTGTTGTGAAGTTGACTGAAACGGAACCAACGATGAAAAAAGTACGGAAACGGCGAGGCAGCGATTTGACACCGGACAGGTCGGTTCTCTGTTAGTTGAGCTAACGTTAGCTAACAATGAAGTTTGGTTGAGGTGCGCTGCCCGGTCGATAGACATTGATAAACATCATCGAAAAATAATAATAATGATCAGTGATGATGAGGATGTATCAGCTGAAGCATCACTGGGCTGGCCAACTGCACACCCGCTCTCTAAATAAATGTTATTTATTGTTTATACAAGTTGTTTTTGTTGTTGACTTGATATTTTTCAGTAAATCAATTCAAAAGGTGAAACACATCCTTATATACAGACTCATCACTCACACACAGCCACATATGTTACACATTACATTTATTTCTTTTCATTTTGATGATTATAATTTTCTGAGACACTGAGGATTGTGTTTTCATTAGCAAAAGTTCGAATAATCAACATGAAAATAAATAAACACTTGAAATATATCTATCTGTGTACAAACTCTATGTAAAGATGTTTCACTTTTTGAGTTGGAAAAAAAAATCAACCTTTAGATGATGCTGTAATTTATTGACATATACCTGTAGTTTCCTCTGGTCCCTGGGTGAAGCAGAGAAAAGACACCATCCTCTCTGGAAGCTGACGTTTTCTTTGGAAAGAGATTTAAGAGCAAACAACAGCAAACACAACTCACAGGTTCAATATTATGTTTTTAGTTTGATTTCTTTCCTTTCTTTTTGTTTTACTTTTCTCCCGCTTACGCCATGGCTGTCATTGTAAATCGGCTCCACCTTTTCGTGGCCTTCACTTGTTGGCCGACCTCACGGAATTCAGACATATGACATTTGGTTTAATATCTGTTTGCTGTCTGGAACGGACAGACATGGCCGTAAATGCATTTCTCCTTTACCCATAATTGTTTTGCTTGTGTTGACGTCACATCATGGCCAGACAGGCAGGACGCAAACATGCATCAATATGTAGTCATTATGTGCTGAATTATTGTACATGTTGACAGCAGGAAACACAGAGTGTCTGAAGCACTGAAAGGGGCTGTTTTCGAAAGAAAAAGATATGTTTTATATAATTATGATATAATATTCAATTCATAATTTTATTCATTCATATAAACACAATAATAATAATAAAGATAATAATAACACTCAAAATGATTCATACATCCTATTTTTGTAGACTGAGCAATGCATGTCTGTTTTTAAAGGTCATCGCCTCAACATTGAGAGCAGAAATGAACTGTATTTCCTGTCAGTATTGACCGTTTATTATCCCTGTATTACCAACATGCTTGTCGAAAAGGTCGGTGTTGGTTGCCGTGCTGTGACGCTGCCGTTGTGTGTGTTGATCAGCTCCACAGATTTGATGAAAGATGTTCCGCAGATGAAGTCGCAACGTTTCCATTTGGATTTGTGGTTCTGTCTGACCTGGCAGAACTGGATACTAGACTTTGGAAGGCCCATTGTCATGGTAAAGAAGATTCAGTGCTTGTTTCTGTTCATCTGTATTAACTTCAAAAAAAAAAGTAAAATAAATGACGAGCACAGTTTCTTTGTGTTTTTTGCCTCACTCATATGATTTACTTAGATTTGTTTTATTACAAACTAGACAGATATGGTTTAATTAATAATAATGGATATGTTTCCGTATTTATTTTTCTGAGGATGTTTGTGTGCGTGACTGATTTCATCCAGGAACAGCACAAGCAAATGTCTTGACAATGACTCTTTCTCGGTGCTTGTGTGCAGCTCATCCTTCCTCTGGAATGGTTCCCTCTGAACAAACCCAGCGCCGGAGACTATTTTCATATGGCCTACAACGTCATAACACCTTTCCTTCTGCTCAAGGTGAGTGTGAACACAGCCAGCGCGCCTCTGACCTCTCACCCTGAAATTGAACAGATCTAAAGCCTCCTGGAGTTTGCCTGTGCGATATCTATTTATTCATTGATTTAATAATAATAGTGTTTACTTTTAGAACTAAACAATGCAGTAATCATTCGTGTATGCATGTTATAATAATAATAATAATCCATCAGCTGCTACGCCATCAATCCAAAGGCTAATCTGAATACATGTCCACTTGAAGCACAATAGGTTACCAAGGTAACCATCAGCACAGGAGGGCTGTCAGAGGCCAGAGAGATTCCAGTGTCCACAAGGTATATGTGTCTGTGTGTGTGTGTGTGTGTGTGCGTGTGTGCGTGCATGCCGCTGCTCCACATAGTTGATTGAGCGCAGCCCGAGGGCGCCGCCTCGCTCTGCAGTCTACCTGGCCATCATCACGTTCGTAATGGGAGCGAGCATCCACCTGGTGGGAGACTCCATCAACCACCGGCTGCTCCTGAGCGGGTACCAGCTGCACCTACCGGTCAGACAGAACCCCATCATCAAAGACCTCCAACCGGCCTCACTGGTAACTGGTATCGTCGTTCTTCACCGGGCACAGTTCATCCTGGTGTGTCTGAACCTGTTCTGTCCTCTTGGATGTTTCATGTGTCACAATCTGGACAAATCATTATTTTGGTGTTAGGGAACTTGCCGTCAGACAGTTGTTGACACGTTACATTTTACTGGCCTGGATAAAAGTAGCTTCACATCTTTACTGACTGTGTTTACAGTCTGTAAAGATGTGATAAATATAAATAAATAAATATAAATATATATAAATATAAATATTATATTAATATAAATATAATTGAAATTAACAACTTTTCATCAAGGGTGGTCAGCAGTGAACCTGATGGTCAGCAGTGAAAAACACAAGCAGACGCGTCTTTTTTTAGTAGATATGAACATACTACATCATCTTGACTAATTGCAAGTCAGTGAGAATCAGATGTTATTTTAATGTTTAGCTTTTCTTTTTGAATTTCCTGAATGGGATTTGCCGTGTTAACTTTCCGGGTTTGCGTCTTTGTACCAACCACATGTTTCAAACCAAACTGAAGCCAACAACCAATAAATGAGCTCTAACAAAGCCGGAATCTAGTTGTAGTCTTGTAGTCGTTGTAAAGTGTCAGTCTGAGACTAAAAACGTGTCTTCAGACGTGAGCAGGGGTGAGATGATGGTTTTGTGAATCTTTTCAAAGTCTCCTGCTAGTACAAGTGGTCGTCAGAGCTCCCCCATACCAGGTATATATATACAGTATAGACAGAAACCATCCACGTGATGTATGAGGCCTCCACGACTACACACAACACACACAACTAACAAAGACACACAACAGGCGTCTAACCTGCCTGGCGGTATCGTTTGGTGAAAAGTGCTCGGGTGGGGTTCCAGGGCTTGGACACCACGCAGGGAAACAATCAGGTACAAAAGGTACAAAGGTCCATTAAAAAAGTAGCACATGAGTTATTAGTTCAGACTGGAACATTTACATGTCTGCTTCAAAGTCGTCGTCCTGGGAACCCAAAGAGACCTGTCTGGTACACAAAGGTGTCTCAGCCAGAGCACGTCCTGCTGCTTTCACACCCTGTTCTCTCGGTGTATCTCAGTGACATGTTTCATTCTACTCTTCAGCTGTGGACTTTATATAATTTATACTTGACGTGCCACGATTACTGAGAAAAGGGATTTCTTTTAGTGACACCCTTAGCTACTGAGAATAACTATGAAATACTACAAATAATGTCACTGTTGTCTTAGAGGCACATTTTATAAACACACACGCCACACGGTGCCTTCTGTTAAAATTAATATTATTATGATGATATGTCAAGACAAATCCAGGTAAAGGGCTTGAGGCATAAGATACCCACAAACCAGAGTGAACACCAGGGGGCACTGTTGCTTCAGGGACAAATACCTGTTTGTGTTGTATGTATGGCAGGTATGAAATCACTGATTGTAGGTCAATGTCTGTCTTAACTATACGTGCCTCTGCTGGGGCCGACCCACACAACAAACAGCACCACACAAAATACAGACAGGAACTAATGGAAACAACATCATCTTCACAACAACTCTGTGACCGAGGTGGTCAGTAGGTCATCTGTTTCAGGACAGACTCAGACAAACAATATGCACAGAGGCCCAGAATGTGTCCATCGTCTCAAAGTATGAACCGGGATTAAACAGACAACAGGATGAAAATGATCCAGTCTTCAAACAGAAACGGCATTTTGCTGTTTGGTGTGCACGCGGTACTTCTGAGGTAATCGTGGACACCTCTGCTCTTTCCTTCCAGATCGACTCCTTTGAGCTGCTCTACTACTATGATGAACATCTGGGACATTTGATGTGGTATGTTCATTTTTAATGTTGATCACTGGCTGTCAGAAAACACGTCAGTGGTTCTTTCCCGGTATGGAAAAGCCACTGAACCCTTTCATGCAATAAACATATTTTTGGGCTATTTTAATTTAATTTAATTTAATTTAATTTAATTTAATTTAATTTAATTTAATTTAATTTAATTTAATTTAATTTAATTTAATTTAATTTAATTTAATTTAATTTAATTTAAAGCTGTTACTGTTTTTCATTTCACACATTCAGACAGCTCAGTGGGACAGGGTCACACAGGGGATCCCTGGTGTCTGGTACCGACATATAAATGTCGATACACAGTAATCCACATACTCAAATTTAGCCACAGCTGTATCATCTCTTTGATTCATGATCCCTGTTGTTCTCACACGCCAGCAGAATAAAGTGACCCCTTCCTTTCCTCCCTGTCATCATTAATTCTCTCCAGCATCCATTTTCCATCCATTTTTAAAAATCTGCTGGGGATGTACTTTTGAATTTCATCATCGTGAAGCATTTACAGAAATTTGGGGTTTTTGTATAGCCGTCACCTGAGGTGACCACTTGAAAGAGGACGTGGAAGAGAAAAAGGACAAACTACAGTCGTTACTGAAGAACACCGTGAACGTGACACCTTTGTCACACGGCAGCAGAATCAAGGTCACATGACTGATCGATTGAATCCTTTATTTGTAACAGAGAGAAAGAAACAAAGAAAGACTGAAGACTTAATTATGTCGCAGTAGGAGGAAGTAGAACGTTCATGGATTTGTGATTTATGGCATTTACGCTGCATTAAGAATGTGTAAGTGTTTGGCTCAAATCTGACACAAGACATTATAATATTTTGAGATACAGAGCTGCCCGCAGTCATTATTATTTGTTTCTTAATTTCAAATATACTTGATTAAAGAATAAAAAAACCCACAATACATACAAGTACACATACATAAATCCCTCAGATGTTTTATAAAGCGTGTCAACAAAACATCACCTTCAAAGTCTGAAATGAAGTGATTGATGAAATCCCATTCATGACTGAGCTATTCATCAACCTAATTATACATCAGAATCATTTCCAAAATAGGATAAACAAATTCCACTACTTATCGCAGTTATAAGACATTCTTGACAAAAACTAGTGTTTTCCATCATATTCTAAGGTTTTCAGATGCACTTCATAATGCTAATTTTACTCTTTCTTACGTCTTTCCACAAGGAACAGAATGTCGCCTCTTTATGTTTCTTTTCAAATGTTCAGCCGGTTCCACTTTCGCTCCATAGAAACACAATAGCTCTCTGTGTGTGGATGTGTACTTTCTGTAGATTTAGTCAGAAGTGCTCTTCAGTGTGAAGGTTGTTCCATACTTCACTCACGTATTCTTTACGCATGTTTACCTCAGTACTGGATGAGTCAGTGTAGGAATGATTGAAAAAATACTTATTCTTGAGTCACTGTTCTGAAGAAAGGATGAGCCTGCAGACTGTCCTAGAACTTTAAATCACCTTTTCCTCTATGACAAACACATTAATTGGATTACTTCTAAAGCTGTTATTCTAACCTCTAACGATAAAAAAAGTAATTCAAGTTCATTTACCTTTCTGCAGGGTCTGTTAAACATGTTAAACGTCTTTAGTGTCCATAGATTTGCTCTCTTTCTGTCTGACTTGTTGAATTAGTGAAACCATCGGAGTGGTGTAATGAGCCGATTAGATTAGATAGGAACTTCCAGATCAATCCCGTGGGAGGGCTCCCTCAGGAAAGCAGCACTGCAAGCCCACAACTAAAATATATACCAGTATCGATGAAAACTGCTGTGTCAGGCCACAGTGAGTTCATAACATCTGGTCCTCTTTCAGGTACATTCCTTTCTTTATCATCCTCCTCATCTACTTCACTGGATGTTTCTCTGAGGCTGAAGAGAAGAAGATGCCCGTCTCCGGCTGGCTGTTACTGGGACCTAGCGCTCTCTACTATTGGTTAGTTGCCCTCTCACCTCCTGAAGGACTTTGGGGTTTGCATGTGTTTGCCCTACCTAGTGTGAAGAAGGAGAAAACGTCGACTGCTTCCTGGAGTACAGTAATTACACAGCTACCGAGAAACGTCCACCGGTTCCTGAAGGCTGAAAAGCTGGACTTCATTGTAGAGTTGTTGTCATTACGGTAATGACTCGCCAGCTTCTGGACGCAGAGCGAAGGGGATTACCGTAATGACAACATGGCCATTGTCAACTTTCAGGAACCGGTGGACGCTCTTCACACCAGTTAGAGGAACCAGGGCTGGGTCTCTAATCTCGTACTTCCACACTTGAACTGAGTAACTTTGAGTACACGAGTGCGTCGGCCGCCGTCTTTGTGACGCAGCGGAAATGACCCACACTTCACTTTTCTCGAGTCGGACAACGTTAGCTTGCTAGCTCGTAAACCGCGGCACATTCTCGGGCATTGACGTTGTCGCGTATGTTTGCGTCACCGTACGAGATGTATCGCTACATATCAGTATGGAGATATCGCCCAGCTATGTGGGGGCATCCGTTGGAGATCGGTGTCTTTCTGTCGTTGACACAAGGTACCTGGTCACTGAGGGACAAATCACCCCACTCTTCCTCCTGACCTTCCTCGCCATGATCGCAACGGTGATTCATCAGCAGCACAAAGGTCTGAGCCCAGACAGCAACGGCCTCTTCCTGCTCTGGACGTTCTGCCTCACCGTCCTCCTGGTGGCGCTGTGGGTGGTCTACCTGTGGAACGACCCGGTGTTGCGCAGGAGGTACCCAGGACTAATGTACGTGCCGGAGCCCTGGTCCTACTACACATTACACATGAAGAGCAACCCCTGACCGCCATGTTTGTATCTCTGAAAACAAGAATGTCATGGAAAGTACTTTTTGAATTCAAACAATATTATGATGATATTATGTTTTATCATTCAAACATCATCTGAACATGTTTTTTTGCTCTAATTTTCATAAACATGGCGATATAAATGATAAATATGAGATTTCTGGTATTTAAGCTTTGTTAATTAATGGTCAAACCTGACATGAAATACTGTAATATTTCAACTAACATTTTTCAAAAAAAAACTACCGACATTTTCCATGATATTCCGATTTTTAGAGATGCAGTACTAGTAGTTAATTATAACGTCACCCGATTGCAGTGCTACACCCACGGCGGACACTGATACAGATCTGTGTGTTGTGACACGCTGGGAGTCGTCCACATACGGTGTTTACAACGGTTTGGTTGTGAAGATGTAAATGGAGTTACCCAAGACTGGAATTGTTTGTTTCTTCATTTCATTGAATACTGAATATGTGTTTGTGGTTACTGAAGCTTTGTTCTGATGTTACTTCTGAAACACTTTGTTCCGTATTTGACTTCCATAAAATGTTGTTCAGGTGAAAAATGATTCCTCTTTTCTTTATTCTTGTACTTACTTTTTCCACATTTCATCCTTAATTGACTTCAAATGTTCAAAACGTCCCCCTGGTGGATGTGTTCGGTTAAAGACAAATGAAAGCTCATTGGATCTGGTGTCCGTGTTTCCATAGCAACACCTATCAGATTACACAGAGGCTTTTACAGGTGGTGGACTTTACACAGAGGTGGAGACAAGGTAAAGGACATTTCTCTTCTTCCTGGAATGTAACAGAGAGCCTGACAATGGTAAGAGTGCTACTTTTGGTTTTCTTCTCAGGATCTCAATCTGAAATACAAATCAGCAGGTAACGACATGTATGTTTCATTTCACAGGCAAAATTCTTCACACCAGTTCAAATCGGTGGTAAGTGTCATAAGAGTAACGCCTTGTTCTGATGTCTGACTTGTATTTGTGTGTGTACTTTGTTTTTACGTCTGTTTCTCTTGTAAACACGGTGTATCTATGAAGTACAATAGAACTTACTGTTATTTACACACAGGGGACAGTTCCTGTTTGTCACTGTTTATTTCTTACAGCTAGTTCAGTATCTCAGATCATTCTAAGCATCAAAATGAAAAGAACAAATCTGTGATGACAAGTCGACCGTATAAAGATGTGGTTGACTTTTTGAATTGATGATAATATGTTGACAGGCACATGCACGTAAACACTCCCTACGCCCCCCCCTGCAGAGTTCAAGGAGTGCTTCTCCCTGTATGACAAGAAACGAAGGGGGAAGATCGATGCCTCGGACCTGATCACCGTGATGCGCTGCCTGGGCACCAGCCCCACGTTTGGTGAGATCCAAAGACATCTCCAGGTTCACAGAATCGGTACGTGGAAAGAGACGGTGTTGACTCTTGAGGCAGATCATTTATCAAACAGTGGCAGTGGCCAAGTGACAACTGGACTGAGGAGCATTCACACCTACGGGGGATTAACCTCAGCCTGCTTTGGGAGGTGGGAGGAAGAGGGAGAACCTGGAGAGAACTCACGCAGGGGGCCATTGATCCTTCTTTTATGAAGTTCAATTTACCAGTCGTGACCTTTACAGTCAAGAGCCTTGCACCATTTAACAGAATTCTTCTCAGGATTCATCTCTGATCATCGATTTGTTCGATCTTGAAGAAAAGGCCGGTGAGCTGGACTTCTCCACGTTCCTGACCATGATGCATCGGCAAATGCAGCAGGAAGACCCAAAGGCCGAGATCCTGGAGGCTCTGAGGATGACCGACAAGCAGAGGAAGGGGTACATCCAGGCGTCGGAGCTGCGAGCCAAGCTCACCATGCTGGGGGAGAAACTCACTGATGAAGAAGGTAAAACGAGAGACAAAGCTACAAGTCGTCTTGTAAAATAAACATCAACCATAATATTCCCTCAAGTGATTTGGCCTGTGCAGTACGTAAAGGAAAAGAAGGATATGTTCAAAATGTTTACCTTCACTGGAATTCTTCCATGAAACGAAGATGAATGAATGAAAACTGTCATGATGTCCATTGTCCTTTGATGACCTCATGATTTTTGTGTCTTCTCCGTTCAGGCCCGTTTCTTTTCAGTGAAGGGTTCAGTTGGACCAAATGGTCCAGTGGAACTTCACTAATCTGATCTGAGCCCCTTGGTGACGCGGTGATGTCAGCCAATCAGTGTCCAGTAGAGGGAGACAGAACGTCAGTAGATGATTGGTCCTCTGGTGTTTATGTAGAGTAGAACCAGATGGAGACAGAGGAGACAGACACGCCGACCTTGGCTCAACGCCCCCTCAGTGTCATCACTCAGGCATACATGTCCTTTTCTGACTGAAAACACACACCGTCAAGGTCTTATACGGACGCCACCGCCGACACTCGGACATCGTTTCAGTCCGCCATTGTCGGACTGTCTCCGTTTCTTCGTGACAGATCACAGCAGCCTTTATTCCACAGGGTCTGGATACGTTCCTACAAAGTCTTTGTCATTTCTTCATTGTCTGGTTTGGTCCTGTCGACTTTAATACAAACTAGAATCACACAGCCATGTCTCACCACAGCGGCAGAACACTGACCCCCGACCTGGCAGAGGGGGAAAAAGAAAGTCGTGTTGAGAAGGCCTTGTTTGCAGGAGCCACAAACGAAATCACGTTTTAACAGAAATGAAACGTCTTTAACAGTAAAAGTGTCGTACTATGTTTAAAAACACCAGCTGACATTTTAATGTCAAAGTCACTTCTGCTATGTGAGCATCTGCTCTCAGGAGCTTCTGTCCAGGTCTTGTCTGAAACCAAACAGATAAAGATGCGACGACAAGTCCCAGGTCGCTGATACAGACCACACACTGATAAAAAGCTCCTCTGCTATCTTTGGACCCGTGTGTTTTCCTTTGACGTGCTCCAGCTGCTCCGGTCAGACAGAATGTAGCTTCTGTTTCAGTGAGGAGAAGTTTGTCTCTTTTCACTCCCAATCTATTTGTAGCCGTATATTTAAGCTAACCCTGTGAAGTATGAATGATCTGTGTCTCATTCAGCAGAGAATGAGTCTGACATGAAAACTAGAAAGTACAAATCCCAGAGCACAGAGCATTTTAACCCTTTAACACCAACAGCTGCTACATTCTTGCTCTTTCACTGCAGCTTGAAGTAAACAGACAAAACCACATGCTGTGTCTCCAATCTTGTATTCCATACTTGAACTGAGTATTTGGAGTGCACACGCGCATTCACACTGAATGAGTATGTGAGAATGTAGCGCACGTAGAAATGATGTACGTTTCAGAATAAAAAGTTCAAAGAGTGCCGATGACGGTTTGAACGCTGTTTCATGCTGCAATATACAAACATCATCATCAGCATACAGTGATATTTTTGAGATCTACCTCCACTTGTCCTCCACAGGTTGAGACATCTGGTAAAAAAAAACGTCTGTGAGCCGGGACGGTGTACAGGTCCGATATGATTTTAGACGTGACGACATCTGTAACTGATGTCCATGATGAGTGGAAATACGTGCACTGGCTTCACAAAGTGTTGCATGTGGTTGCTGGCTGAAAACGCAGGATTGACGGTGAAATGGTTGATTGTGTCCCACAAACAGACTCGGCCCCACTGGAAGCTGAGAGTTTGAAGCAGTGACCGATATACACAGATGTATGTGCCCGTCAGTTTTGAAAGCACAATCGTTGACATGAATCTGGCCAAACGGTGCGGTACAAACGCTGTACGGTGCTGTTTCACTGAAAACACTTGATATTCAATGAGGCGTAGCGACCTCCCATTGTGGCGGGAGCCATTAAGTTTTAGGGGCTTGAAAACCAGTTTATATTCAATGAAGCACATCTTGCACCCAGCTGAGAGACCGCGATCACGCTGCAGGGTGCTGAAAACCACAAAGGAGAAGCCAGAGACCAGAGACAGACGATGACGATTCTCAAAGAACATCCAGCTTTTTCCTTCTCTCTCTAATTAGTTGGTGGATTCAGTCACATAAATTGAACTTTACATGAAGATGCTTTCAATACACCAGTGAAGATTTCACATGTGTGAGAATGTAGTGGACTACATGCACTCGTCTGGCGTAACTTCTGTATAAATTTGTTTTCTAGTTATGTTAATTGTATTCAATATAATTTAAGTTTTTGTTTGCCTGATTGCAACTGTCTATCCAGAATACTACACCACAGGACAATATTTCTGCATTCATTTTCAAATTTCTGAGAGTATTACAACATTGTTTCCCACAGAAAAAAAAAATATATGTAAGTATCTTCTGTTGGATTATTTCCTCCCCTAAGATTATTTTTGTTGTTGTTTTTGTTCTTCTTTATGCACCACTAATTAATCCCAAAGTAAATTAAAAGTACAGCTCAAGAGTTTAATTTCAAATACTCAAGCACACAGTCTAAACATATTTACAAAACAGAATTATCCAAAATAAAATATTATTGAATAATACTTGTGAACTAATTATAGATACATTAATAATTAGGTGTGACACAATCAAGCTGGGAATTTGTCTAGAACTGTTTTTAACACGGTGTCCCCGTTTTCTCTGTGGTCGTTGCAGTGGATGAGCTGTTTAAAGAGGCCAACGTCAAGTCGAATGGGAAGATCGACTACGAAGAGTTCACGCAGATGGTGACGCTGCCGCCTGTCGATTACTGAGGATCACTTGTTGAATTTGTTGTTTCAGTTTGAAGAAAGGAAGTGTAATTATATTAAACGCTTAAATTAGCAGCAGTGTATCATGACTTAAATCCCTTTTTCTTCAAAAAAAAAATCACTGAAATGTATTTTTCGCAGGTTTTATTTGTAATATAAACCACAGTATATAAATATCTATACATATTCTCACATGACTGATTAAAAAAAGGAAATGTGAGTCATTTATTCAACAGTTTTTTGTTTTGTTTCAAATAAGACCAGACATTTGACATTTCTGTACATTTGGCCACGTGAGCAAAATATTACCATTGTGGATAAAGTTTGTGCTTTGAATGATTAAACCAACAAATCTACAACTAATAAAGACAATATTCAAGCAAGTAACCAATTAAATGTAGAAAAAAGAAATGAACTGCTTTTGTTTGTTTTTAAATGGTTGGAAAATAAAACATTATTGTCCCGTAACAACTGTGGTGCTTTTACTTCAAATACTACTGACAGATACACGCAAATAAATCTGTTTAACACTGTAGGAAGTCATTGTGTGTCTACTTGGTGTGTTTGCAGACAATCTGTCAAAAACTGAAATTATATTTATTTCAGACAATAAAAATATATAACAATATAAAACATGTACACATGAATTAGTGTGCCCAATACTTCAAGGTAAGATGCTGCTTGACAAACAACCTTAACTTAATGTAACATAACTGTGCAGTTTTGAGGACTGACGCACTGAAAAAGAATACATGTAACGCTCCTGTCTGACTTCAAGAAATGAATCTTTAAGGAATCAACGTGTGAAAAATTACTTGTCTTTAATCGTAGTTCAAGTATTACAATTTAGTTCCAACGATGTTTTGTTTTTTTTTTCCTTGTAAAGATCGTAGCGTAACTTGACGTCATCATCTGCGGTGAGTTCGAGGGAATAACTGGAAGAATTCCAAGGACAAAATTGGGATAGTGAAATGAACAGTGCAGCATTTGTCAGAAAACTCCCGCTTCAAACTGATCAGCTAATAAAACTAAATCAGACAGACAGCTTTTCATCGTACATATACTGAACACAATAAACAGTGGTAACTATACAAAAGAGACATTTGAAGGCAATTTAATGATACTAGACTCAAACGTGGAGCTCGTTCTTGTGTTGTTTCATTTGGATGTTTGCCTGAGAATGCATGAACGTTATTTGACATCAAAGTTTGCAGTATTTGGATGTTTTACACCAAAAAAACCTCCAGGAACAAGTTTGTCCTTCGAGCAGAGAAACCTGCAGGTATCTAACGCCTTCCCCCCCCCCCCCCCCCCCCCCCCCCCCCCCCCCCCCCCCCCCCCCCCCCCCCCCCCACCCCCCCCCCCCCCCCCGCCAACAAACCCCCCCCCCCCCCCCCCCCCCCCCCCCCCCCCCCCCCCCCCCCCCCCCCCCCCCCCCCCCCCCCCCC
>CAAKHB010003959.1:0-23777 GCA_901007665.1 Aeoliscus strigatus
ACACACACACACAGAGACACACACAGAGACACACACACACACACACACACTCACACACACACACTCACACACACACACACACACACACACACACACACACACACACACACACACACACACACACACACTCACACACACACACACACACACACACACACACACACACACACACACACACACACACACACACACAGAGCATATCAACAGATGTGTGTGGGAAAAAAATAATACAAATGTTATAGTTCAAAAGGGTCTTTCCCAAACCACTGACAATGTATGAACTTCTAAAAAAATCTTCTTAATTAACTAACTTGGCCACAGTCCAAATGTAGAACAATACAGCTTATCATTGTGGTTCATCATAAGTTAGTTTTCTTTATATCGGGTTGAATGTGATCATCGTTCATTTATCTTTTAAACTGTGTGACGTTCAGTCCAGTTGTCTGCCTCTTCTTGTGTGTAGTAGTAGTGGGTGTCATTGCATGTGATGTCAGTGAGGACGTTTGTGAAGTGGTTCAGTGTCTGGGCCCCTGGGAGCCGGGGGGATCTAAAGCAGAGACAGGGGCAAAAGGTTAGTAAACACACACACATATGCATGCTCATACATTCATACTCAGAAATATTCACCACACTCACCAGACATCAGAAATATGCATTCATGGGTCTATTTCCCCTTTTGTTTTCCTTTCGAAAAAATTAATAAGAGCGTCAGCTGTCAGTGCAACGCTTGTTTGCGAGTCAGTAAGCCCTGGATGATGTGTCTGAGCTCAGTTCAACCAGAGCTGTAAGTACGTGTTTTTTCGTTTTGGTTTAGCGCTAGGAACACACACGCCACAAGCTGTGGAGAGACTGCTCTCACAACAGCAGCACAAACGCAGCACATATTTGAACCCCAGGGCCAAAGCTGCGCTGTGAAAGGGTCTGGGGGCCAAGAGGGACCCCACTCTGCCTCTGTTCATATTATTCAAAAGAATTAATATTTTTTTTCCCCTCCCAGTAAATTGAAATTTGAAACAAAATGCCTATTAAGAGCTAAGAGACTTCTCTAGAGGAAAGGAAACTGGCATTTAACATGCAGACCCAGTGTTTAGCTTCTCTCAAAAAGAAACATGGCCAAATCGATCTCCCTGAGAGAGGCACAACAAATTTTTTGTGGATGACTTTCGGCTGAAGCCCAGATATAAAAAAGTGAAATGAAGGTTTCATGGTTTATCATAGCAGCCATGGTGTTTATTCTGCAAGGAGCAAACACACAGGCTGTCTCATAACACCGGCAGAGGATATTTCCTCCAAAACATATACAACTGGACCTGAAATCTAAAGTATCGCACTCAGTGAAATGTATGTAAACAGGCTTATGTTCACTCGGAGGTGAGTGAATCTTGAATTTCACAAATAGAAGACCTTGTAAGGAAATTACAACTCGGATGCCATGAAAATGATTCACGTATTTCCACTTTTCGTGACAGACTAGTAAACATCGGAGTGTGACTGTGTCATCCAGTGTGGTTTTGTTCATTCCTCTTAATTTTTCCGATAGTTTAAACACGAATAAACGACCCTGCGTTTGGCTTTTCAGGAGTCGGGACATAGACAGAGAGAGTACATGTAAGAAATGCTTCCTGGCCCTTGTGCATTGTAGTCTGAGTATATTTGAGCTTAACATAAATATTCTCTGTGTGCATTTGTGGCTGTAATGCTGCACAGTCTGCCACATATTGAGTTTATTCACGAGTAACTGGTTTTGCAGAAATTAAACAGCAGAAAAATCAGCTGAACATTATGGATGCACATTGTCAGGTTTAGGCAACATACACATTTAAAGTACTTCACGCTGACATTTGAAAATCACACATGAAACTCAAAATTCACATGAAACTGTATCCGTGTTGTGTGTTGCTGCCTGTTGTGTTATATTTCACTGCATGGAACGAGGATCTGAGCTCCAGCGGATTAGTATACATCGCCTGTGAGCCCACTTGCACATAGAAACACTCAGTAAACATGACCTGTCGTCGTCCCTTTGTGCCGCTACTCTAGAGGGCTGAATTTATTCTTTGCCCATGTATTTGATGTTGCTGAAAGCACGGATCAAGTCTGTTCGTATCAATCGGATCAAAGACCTGCAGTGTAACGTGACGAATGGCACGGGTGACGCTAGCGTAGGTACACACCGTTCTCATAGGAAAGGAACCCATCCAATCTGTTTTGGAGGAATGCAGAACATCTAATGGAGACACTGTACTTACAGTATCTGTAACTACCGTATCCCCCCATGGTTCGGTGTGACTATGTATTCATTGAGAAAGTATGCAGGGTGACTTTTAACAGCCGCCTTCTATCTGGGGCTTTCCGCGACAGTCTCTCTATCTCTTTGCACCATCCTCTTATCTCCATCTGTCGCCTCTCACATGCTGTCCCAGATGAGGCAGATAGTGAACGTGGTGAAAAGAAGACATTTAAGCAAGTCTTAAAAAACAGGCAGAGATCACTGTGTGAGACTAACAGGAGTGGACCTTATTTCCCATCGGTCAGCTGAAGCTTCTTTTTCTTTTTTTTTTGGGATAGAATTATATGGGCTATCTCCGCCAATATACAGAGAGACACGGCTGTCTGTGTGCATCTGACGCGACGGGCATGACGGACATGATACATCTCATCACATGCCTCTCCTTAGCGGATTAACAGGCAGGCCTCCAGCAGCATTTATGCCAATGCTCCTGTGGGGACTGGCTTTGTGCAGGCAAGAGGAAAATTCAATCACTGCCTAAAGGAAGGGAACGGGCTGAATGAAACGCTACTTTGGTTCCATTTCCGTGTTAACCACTGTTTTTCCAGAGCTGCAAATGAGGAAAAAGAGAGCGAGAGGGAAAGAGAGCAGGAGGGTAACTTGTCGGTGTCCTTATCGCTGTGTCTGAAATCAACTTTTGGACTCAGTGGGCATGGTGGATAGGAGCTGGAAAAACAGAAGAAGTGCACAGGAATAGTCCGGGGGGCAGTTTAGGTGTTTGCTCATTGCTTGTCCCTATGTCAGAAATCGCATATCCCAGACCTTGTCTTATTTAGCAGATATATATAAGTTTTAGTTTGTTTGGAACACAGTAAGTAAGATATGGTTTTGTGCACAGATTATGGGACTGAAAAGTGAGTCGGTTCCAGGTTGTTGGTAGCTGTCGTATTCAAGATATCTGACACTCACCCAACAGACTGTATCGAACAGTGTGACACCAGCAGAAGCAGGGATATTTAGGGAAAATGTCACACTTGATCAATGCCTGCAGATATGTAGAGCAACAGAACTGGCAAGGGAGAGCAACAAAACATTGTAGACAGCAGAGGACATTCATGCACTAAATGAGACTGAAGAGAAAAGAAGCAGACAAAGAGATGCGCTAAACTTTTTGTGGTGGAACACATGAGAGCGGATGCCCCGCTTTGATCGAGCATCGTTGGGCACGTGGGAGCGAAAAATACAAATCAAGATGAAGTACTTGTCCCAGCCAATCAGCATGGTGATATGAAGACATAATGAACATGACAAAAGTAAACGGGGACAATAAAATGGTCGACCAAGTGAAAAAACTAAGGAACAAAGATAAAACACGGGTGACTGCAATGCCAACTCTTGACAGTATCTTTTAGATTATAAGATTACATAAGAACAAGGATCCACAGTGAATACCTCAAGAGTTCCACCCACTTGTGTCAATGGGTAAAGAAACTCACATCTAAGAGCAGTAATAGAGATATTTCAGCAGAACCACGCAGTAAATTGTCTCACGCTCACAGCGACGGCTGCTGGATGCGGCCACAGCTGACGATTCTGTGCCATCAAACCAAAACACGGTCCAAATATCAACGATACTTCTGACGTGGACAAACAGAAACAGCGGTGTTGAAATCAAATGATAGTGTACGTCTCAACAAAGTAACACAGTCCACAGGACAAGACACCATGAGTAGTCATTCAGATCATTTGAGTACTTTCAAAAGGTAGAGGAATTATTCTTCTTACTGACGTTGGTTTAGTTTGACGATACCAAACACGGCAAAAAAGATGTTTTCTTTAAATGGGGGCAAACGATAGCTTATTCAACTTTGCGACTACCGTAGGATAGAGACAACCGATGTCAGGATTTTGGGAAATAACTTGTCTCAGGCAAACAAGTGCACGGCTTTGACTGAATGTTCTGTGTGGTTTATTAAGAATAATCGAGAATAAACACTCGTTCTGTTCCATTTCTAAGAGGTTGACAAAGTTGACGTGGTGATGTTTAAAAGGGGAATGTGTCTGTTCAGACGTTTTCTTTTCCCTAACTTCTCACACGTTGAACTCTGTATGACCTACACTGCCGTCATGTTTCATTTGCGCCACTTTAAGCACTAAATTGATTAACAACGTGATGTCTTTCGACTTCATGGCTTGAAGAGAGCCACAAGGTCCGTTATCGTAAAGAAAAATATGTGCTTCTTGGAAAAAACAAACAAAACATTGTATGGGTGCTGAAATGGGTCTGCAGGACAGTCGTTGACAGTCGGCCGTTCTTCTTATCAAGCAAAAATAGAATCTCATCAAGATGTAGAGGATACAATTTTATATCTGTGACAAGCTGAGTTGTGTGTGTGCGTGTGTGTGTGTGTGTGTGTGTGTGTGTGTGTGTGTGTGTGACTAAATGTTTCTGGGGCACCGTGTGCTTGCTTGGAGTCCACCACACCAGACATCTGTTCATGCATTCGTGCCTCGGAGGATATTATCACAGTGATAGGTATCTGCCTGGAAACTCACACTCCCAGACTCAATAAACCATCGTCAAATGCACTGAGGTATGGTTCGCCACGCTGACCGAGATCTAACGTCTTCATCTGATCACAGTATTACCTACTCCAGAGCAAAGAATATGTAAACAAATGCTGTGCAGACTTCTGAAATCTTCTCAATCAATTAGGTTTGTATTAACCCACATTTCCTTTGGGCCACTCCAGCTCAATAAACTATTTTACTATAGCAGGCCTTTGGCAGGAAAGAGATGTTGGTCTCATCAGGACAAACAGGCTAATCTTATACTGGTCTCTGCTATCAGGTCCACCACCAAGTAATGATATAGAGGTTTTTGTGCGTGCACGGTATTCCATTACAAACTGATAAATGAATGAAACCTCTGTTCCAAACTGCATTAATAATGATAATGATAATCATAATAATCAAGCCTAGCAAACAAATGCTAGCTGCAGCTAGAACTTGAAGACTCATGGTCATCTATATTCAGTCATACATCCTTGCATACAACAGAATGTTCTGGTACTTGAATGTAACGATGTACATGAATGTATGAATCAGTGAGTGTTGGGGGAGTTTGACAGAGAGCGTGAAAGGAGAAGCACAGGTAAACTAAAGCTGTATGACGAATACGCAGAAGCACAGAGGCCTGACTGAATGCAGATACGGATATAGGGTATCCGATCAGTACAGGAGATTCCCCTGATGGAAGCGGACAATGTTCCTGGGATCCTGAAAGCAAAACGCAATGAAATAATCATACACGCACACACATTCCCGACTTGTGTCTTCGGTTTGTGAAATTGTAAAGTTGTCATCCTCCTCCTCCTCCTCCTCCTCCTCCTCCTCCTCCGCATAAAGTGTTCACTAGAACACGCAGCTCATATGAGATGACCAGAGGTGACACTCACACACACACGCACACATCTCGACACCATCGCTGTCAAATCCTCATCATGCATTTGTCTCGCTTCACAGACGGGAAAGGGAAACAACAGAATCACTGAGGCAGGAATATAGGAGTTGTTGTCAAGTGTGTGTGTTTGTGTGTGTGCGATGCTCTGATTGTCATGGTTGAAATATATCCTTACATATGATTATTCTGTGCACGTGAAGGCAGCATTGACAAACACATGATAAAAACATCACAGTTTTCAGAGCTCTGGTGACCGGGCTCAGGAACAGAACGCATGTCACTGGGAAAGGTAATTATCAAGAGAAATTTAGTGGAAATACATTCATACGATGTCTCGTCTTTGAAGGATGCAATACTGTAGGATGTAGGTATTGGGAATTGAACATCAATGTGATTGACAAGGAGATGAAACGGTTCATTCTAGGGCGTCAAAATGACAATATTGCAATGTGACACTCTTCTCTAAAGGAGAACATCAGTGAAGCAGAGCGCTAACAGCTATCACTTGAAAAGACTCCCGAAAAGTAAAATCTTACACTTATAATGTGCTGTCGCCCACCCAGAGGGAGGAGAGGATGAGGAGGTAAAGAGGTAAAGAAACATTTTTGAAGGACTGTGACCAATTTATTGTTTCTGATTGGCAAGTGTTTCCCCACAGGGTTAGTTTGAGATTGTGTGGGTAGATCAACCAGAAAGAAGTCTAAGTGGGTTCTCCTGCAGCTGATTCTGTGGCAGTTCTATTACCTACATGTCAGACTTTGGTGAATTCATCCACGAGAGAATGTGGAGAGACGGTGGAGATGAATTTAGGTCCCAAATGGTTGGCAAACTTTTCTTCAATGGGAAATCCACATTGGTTTCTTGGTGATTTCAGCTCATGCTGCACTGTGTTAATTTAATATTTCACCATCTTCACTGCAAACCTAGTGATTACTAACACAGTTCACTGGAAAAACTGAGCTCAAGGTAGATGTACCCCTTCTCATCAATCATACACACATACTGTATGGATCGAGACAAAGTAAACACTGGATGCTTCAACCCACAGAATGGATGAACTGCTCCAGACAAACCAGGCTATTTAAATATCCTGGAAAAGCTGCAAAGTCCAAAACAAGATAGTATCGTCTGTGCTTTGGGGTGTTTTCAAATTGTGCTGATTACTTTTAAAACATGAACTCATTCCAGTCCCAGCTCCTTTCATATTATCCAGTCATCCATCGATGTCCAGCGTCCATTTATGAATCCTCCTCCACCCTATCTTCATTGTTGGACTCTAAGGGTGACTCACTCCAGCTGCTCTTTGATAAGAGAACGTATTTTAACTCCAACGTGATCTCACTTAAATCACGTTTTGTGCTGTAATCCAACCAAACCACAACGATACATTTTAAATAGAATAAAAAAAATTAAACATATTTACTGGCAATATCAGCTACAGTGAGTCCCTCCAACTGAAAGTGTTTTTTTTTATTCCCCAAATTAAACATGTGCAGTTTCTTTGCAATTTTACAGCTTTTTTATTTAATTTTACAGCTGGCAGACCAGAAAAGCTTCAGAGAGCGTAGCTATTTGATTACCTACAAGCGTCATTGTTGGGCATGGAGGGATGGGAACATGTCCCAAGCACCGTGTGGGCCTCAGATCTTTCTGGGGAGCTTTTCTACGAGTACTCGCATCCCTGAACCTGATCCTGCAAGTCTTACACCTGCAGGATCACTCTCATTTTTTCACTTTATGATGGTGTTATGAAAGGTGCTAAATACATTTGCGATACAAAGTGATAGTGGCTGTGTAAGTTCACACCGATCCCACACGGACTGAATGACTGATGAATCTCGGCCAAACTGCTGCGCTGATACTCTCCTGAGTCCCACAGCCACAGTTTGTGAACCTCAGAGACCCGCAGGGGTCAATAACGGAAAGGTTATGGCAGTGTGGGTGAATCGGAGTCATGAATACTGATCAGTCAATAAACCCTCTGTTTTAGGTCAAAGGCTAAAATATTTTCAGCCACTGTTTTGTGCCCAACAGTCCTTTGGATTTGGCTACATGGGGAACAAGTCGCTAAAACAGGACGTGTCCGTGACATACAGGTTGAGACAGGGACGTCATGCTACTTATGCAGGTCAATGATATCTTTATTGACCAGAGAAAATAGCTTTGTCAATGCACTCTCTCTGATTAGCTAACCTCATCATCGATGGTGCAGGCTATCGAGTGAGAGCATCTGAGTGCGACCTGGTGGCTCCGGCCATAAATGTCCGAAGGTGTCTCTGGTACATTGATCCCTGTCTCCTGGGCACAAGGGCTTTGTCAACAACACGGGGCAGAAATCCTCCACACACACCCGATAACCCAACAAAGGCATTTTATAGTCTTGGTATCAGAAGACAAGAAGCTTACGGCCTGACCTTGTCTGCTTTACGGACAGTCTATATTCATTAATTCTATATTTTAAACAGTATCATCGATCGCAGGTTTGTTCCTGCATAGGTGAATGTTACTTTAGCACTCTCCAAACACTGTCTCCCTTTTTTAAAACACACCTGCTGCTCTTTGCAGTTAAACACCAACCTCAAAGCTCTCAAACAATCTAAAAAACTGAAAAGCTGTAATTTTTCTTCCCGCAGTAGCCTCTGGTCAGGCAAACTCAAATAAGGAACCACTTTAGTTACCGGAACAGGATGCTGTCATGGAGTTTTTTGCCAAAATGAAAAAGAATAGAAACGATTTTGTGTTCAAATTAAGTTTTGAAACCAGTCATTTATTTCTGTCTGTATCCTGTAGCAGTTGTTGAGACTTAAAAAATCAGTTAGCATCAGCAACATGCCTCTACTGTCCCTGTGGCACAAACAGAATTAATTGGAGCTTTGTTAAATATGTTTCTAATCCCAACAGTCTTTCCTACGTATTCATCTGCTTTTGAACTCTTCCCTGCCGTGTAAATGTGCTCCTATTGCATGGATAAGACTTGGCCTGTGTCGCAGTACTCTACAATCCACTAGCTACATCAGTTCAGTTTAATTAAAGAAATATTTACCGTTGTTCGGTTTCACATCTGATTAAGCGCTTATGAAATTTACTGTAAGGGTGTGATATTTCTTTTGCAGTGGCGTAAAATCAATATCTGCTGAATAAACCTGAGTGGCGTTTCTGCTCAGACAGCGGCGTGTTATGGCGTCGTTTAGAGGGGCCCATGAGTGTTTAAAAAGGCCTGATAGAAAGTCATTCATCCAGCCCTTTCAGACAGCCACCAACTTGCTGATATGAAATAGTGTCTCAGTAGCTTGTTATCGACTCTTACGGTGTTGGATCATTTATTCTGATAAGTGAAATCAAATTTTGGATATCGGCCAGGCTCCTATTGCCCACTGGTCTACGGTGTAGTTGGCCAAAGTGGAGTGTGCCCCCCCACGGGTTTGTGGGTTTTGTCTGTTTGTGAGAGTTCAATTAAGACATCAGCGTTCATGCCTGGGTGGATAAACAGAGCATGGACCTTTGAGGTCAGCGGTATGCAGCCTGGGACTGGACACAGATCCCTTAAAGATGTTATTAATGGCCACGGGAGCACACACATGCATACAAACCCGTTTTGTAATGCATAACTCAGTTGTAAGCCTCTTTCTGTCAGAAGAGACAGAGAGCAGAAAGCAGCACGGGGTGACTTTATAATCCCCGCTGTTTATTCTCCACCCTACTGACTACTGCTCCTCTCTTTCTACTTTCCCTCCCTTTCTTCTTCATGGTTTCATATTGTCCACGTAAATACACAACCAGTGTATGTGTACTTGTATTTCCACTGCTGCGGGAGCTGACTTTTTTCGACTCAACAAACACAAGGTGGCAAATGTATAAATATATAAGCAGCTATGTATCAGAAGGAATTGCCAAGTCGACATATTTAACCTTGTGTAGGTTGATTATCAAAGAGTGATGATGAATCCATTTTTCCTTTCATCAGTTCATGTGTTTTCTTTGTCTTGCAACATATTTTCTGCAATCATCCTCCGACCCAAATGCATTGAGCACAAACTTAAACAAGTGACTGTTACAGTTCTGTCATTGCTCAAGTATCAGGAAGCAGAAAAAGAAAAGGATTATTTCCCTAAAATTGGGATCCTGAAATTTGGAATGACTTAAATGTTTATCATCAGCTGCTATTTTCAGTTTTGTTCGAATAAAACAAAAATTAGAAGGAAAAAAAAACCCCCGTCTGAATGCATGCCAACGTTCACAGTCGTATTGTGTTCATTTATTAAGCTCACAGCTGAGTGGCTTCAGTTGCCTTCCAACAAAAATCTTCTCAAGTCCCTCTGCTGAATGTCATTATTCATCAACAAGACAATGTGCAGGTATCAGTGTAAAAGAGCAATATGCATCACCGGCAAGAGACACATTACTCCTGGTCCCTTATCATTTTTTACGATCTCATTTTCTGTCTTATTGATTCCTCATCTCGCTCCTTGTCAGTGCATTCTCACTGTCTTCCTTCCTCTGATGCCACACAGAAGTGCAGACAACTTAGACAACTTGTAAACCTGCAGCAGGAGGCCGAAAGCACATCTCACTCTGACATATACAGGGCCGTTTTTACGACCGGTTTATACAATCTTTGCCCTTTTACTCCTTTTCTTCGTTTTATCTCTTCACACGCTTGCAAATTGGATGGCAACTTTAACATATTGAGTTTGACAGAAAGAGGTCACGGGAGTCAATCACAGTGACTGGTGTGAGCGGAATTCTGAGGTATTTCAAGTGGAGTGCACCGCTGTCATAAACATATCAGAGGACATAAATGCCATGTGGCTCCCAGAGCGCCACACCTGGCATTTTATTTATTATTAGTTTAATTCTTCCCTCCTCTGGCCAGTTTTTCATCGGCGTGAAAAGTGAACAGGGCGTGAGAACGAGGGAGGGAGTTTTACACATCGGCGGAGTACGGGAACAACAAGCACTTAAGCCTGGGCATGGAGAGTGGGGGTGTACTGGGTGGGGGCACGGCCTTCTCTTGTTAACTTTAGTAAAACACTCCTCCAGTTGGTGCTCCGGGCAGTAAAACTCTTCGGCTCAGCTCCTACTGTACATGTGCAAACGTCCCCTCTTAACCCTCATACATGATGTACTTTTACTATTGTACTATAAAGACTGTACATGTTTTTCGGATTGGTATATGAAAGCTGGACATTAAATATTCAAATTGTGTGTTGACTGTTTTGAAAAACACAGGGTAGATCGCCAAAATGATCCAAAAATATATTTGGCCTTTTGTTGAAAAGGTCTATAATGGGACAAAAAGTTCCTCTCTCACTGAGATGTCATCGCAAATCATTTGTTTAGTTGTTAAAGGTGCTGTAGTCACTTCAGTGGCCACCTTTTAAAACATTGACATCACACGGCCTCCTTACACTTTGGGTCCCCGAGCAATGGTCTGTCTGTTCACAAGCTGTGCCCCTGAGCTCACTTTATTTTATGCATGAAGGGAAATTGGTTGGAAGACGATGGACAGATGGAGTTTCAGGGGGAAATAATGTACTGAACTCCCCCAAAATAATATTATTTGATATCATGACATTTTGAATATTTAGGAAATTCTTATCTTTTTCCTGTGGCCATCCGGTCGGAGCATCCAATGTTTTTTGATAAATTCATGCGTAAGACCGCTCCCCCCTTCTCTTAGGTGTTTATCGTCAACCTGCTTCTCCTCCTCCTGTTGAATCCGTTTAGAAAAACTGATGTGTTTCAGTTGATCGAACAGGACGGGGGACATTTATCTCGTGCCCATCAGGAGGATGCAGAGCTAGTAAATCTGGTTGCCATACATTTAAGCATTCAGCTAATTAAGGTTTTAATTAATTAAGGACATTGGCAGTTTCTAATGATATAAAACAAACCATCAAAATGACGCAATTGCTTATGAGAGAGAATTTCATAAAATATTTAGGCTGATGTTCAAACTTGGTGGAGTTGCTGTTTTTTTTAATAATTGTTCAATTTTTTTCAGCTCTGCGCTGTCGGAGAGGAAAAAAAAAACCCTCTGAAGTATTTTCAACATGCCAGTATTAATGAATGTGAACTGGCCATGACTGCTTTCTGCTTAAACAGATGTTAATCACTTAATCAGATAAGCGCCCGAGCTTTATGAAGTTTAATATATGGAGACACACACGTTCACCTGCAGATGTGTTGAATGATGCAGTGGGGTGGGTCGATTAATAAGTTGGGATGTGATGCAATCTCCATCTTTATTAAGATGTTGAAAGACACACAGAGCGGTCAGCTACACACACACACACACACACTCTGGCGAACACACACCAGGGCCACAAGCGGATGAACTTTTTACACAGAAGTACCAGAATGAGAATGGTTGCTGGATTTCAGAGTCTATGACGGTACAATAAGACTGGATTGAGCATAAATATGCAAACACATCTATGAACACGCACATAGATAAGAGAAACTGCAAAGGAGTTGGGGGGCTGGGTGTTTTTGGCCCAGAAATCATGAACAAAATGGGTGCAGATGGAAGAGGCAGATGGTTTCATTTCTGATGGGCAGCCCACGGCTGCCATGGTGCTTGATGGGTGATGGATATTACTCCTTGGAGCCCAAGGCCCTTCCTGAGGATTGGGGCATAATGTCAGCCACATGCTGATATGAGGACCTGTTTAGCATGTGATCCTTTAATTGTCCAGATTTGGATTCAGCAAGAGTAATTTGATCTTCTGAGTTTGAGGGCGGCAACTTTGGCTGGATTTCCACACGGACTACAATATATTTAACTATCTCATTATTACAACGTCTAGTCTGTCTTCGTGTCTGGCAGTGTGTGACTTATTTCTTGTCACTGACTAATATGGAAAACATGTGGGTCACAGGCCAACCTTGCGTTACGGTCATTTGAATGTTCCGTGCCTTAGTAAAAAAAACAAAACAAAACAAAAAAAAGATGGGAAAAGTGCAACAATAACAAGAAACATAAGGAAATAACTGTACATGGCAGCAGTGGCCAAGACAAACAAGAGAGATTGGTACTCTGAAATTCGGTGGATAAATGAGAACAATAAGCAGACAGATGTGGACAAGATAAAGCCACTTGAAGTGTCAGTAAATGTTAGTGTGAGAAGACAACATTTGGAGTTGATTGTTGTTTTTAAATTAGGTGGCATGAGACAACTTGTGTTCCTCAAACTGAGAGAACGAGGGTGGATGCAGTATAACACATTACAAGTATTTCTCCATCCATGCCAAGGCAACAAGAGGATGATGGATACGTTAAAAGGAGAATGATTGTGTATTTAAAGCTATCTTAGAATTATATTTATCCCCATATCACTGCACTATCAGGGCACATCTGTTGGCCATTCACTGGCTGCGTATGTTCTAATCATGATGTGCAGAGTAATTACCATTATAGAGCTTTGTGAATGTGTGAAGGAAAGACAGCCGGGGCACCTTTTTTTTTTTTTTTTTTTGAATGCCCCACATTCCATGGGGGAAGTTGAAAGAGTTTCGAGTGACAGATCTTTGGAAATGTCACCCGAAAAATGTCTCATGATGCCCAGATAATCAGAAACAGAGGCAATTTCTGTGTGTGTGTGTGTGTGTGTGTGTGTGTGTGTGAGAGAGAGAGAGAGAGAGAGAAAGAGAGAGAGGAAATTAGTGACTTTGCAGAGACCTGCAGTTTTTTAACTGTGCATGTGTGTATAAGCATGTTTGTAGTTATAAACAGTGGTTGTGTAGATGTGTGTCTGGAGCGCTGATCCTGTCATTTCTTATCGAATGGTTTTAGTGAGTGTTTGGTTCCAGGGCTACTTTGCTGCATTCAAAATAAGTTCTCAGCTGTGTGTTTTTTTTTGTTTTGTTTTGTTTGTTCGTTTTATCCTGTGCTTTGGGGACTCCTCTGCTCTCCCACAGACAACCCGGCAATTTGACTTAATCCATACCGACTGCTCTTCCATGACCTCACTCCACAGGGTCCACCATGGAAGATTTACTCGGAGACAGCCTATCTAAACAACCTGATTTAACGTCCCTTTCCTTAGTATGACTGTGTGTACTGGGGAGAGACGGAGGTGTGGATGCTGGCAGGTTTAGAGGTATAATGTGACCAAAGCTTTTCATTGTCAGTCTTGGACATGATAAATGGGACCAAGATGTAAAGATGAACCCGAGATCCAGTGGCTGGACAGTGAAGCCATTAAACTGTATATATTCCAAGCATTCATTGCCGACATGGAGGTCCGTCCACACACATACATAGTGAATGTTAAACGTGGGCTTGATTTTGGAGAGAAGACGTTGAGAGGAGCCATTGTTCAGTCAGCTATGTGCTGTTAAAACAGGACAACAGACCCAGTTAGATGATGAAGGAAAAATCGTTAAGTGAAAGTGTTTCCCTGCTCACTGACTAATTGTTTCTCGCCTGCAGACAGTCTCATCAGCGTGGATCTTGTCCTCGTGTACGTACAAGTGAGGGATTCATTTGCTGCGCAGCCACGAGTATACATTGCATTGGTGTGTGTGCTTGCATATATGTGTCTATGTGTCTGTGTCAGTGCATATTCTGCGTGTGTGTGTGTTGTGTGTATTCATGTGTATAGGTTGTACCACCAGCTGGGTCCATTTCTATCTCTTTGCTTAATTAATGGTTTGCCTTTGGCACCACTGTGCAGGGAGTACCGATCTGTCAACTCTTGCTGCTTTTGCACTCGCTGCACTGCGTATACACAAACAATATATTCCTTTGACAAACGCACACACACACACACACACACACACCATACCACGTGCAGGGGATCTTCAGCAATAAGAATATAAGCAACAACAGAAATCCGTCAGCTAATAGGATTACAAACTCTAAGAGTTAAAGAAAGGACTAAACCTTTGGATAGATGACTGGGTTGAGAACGTTCTGGCAGTCTCAGGGAACGACACTTTGCCTTTTAAAACAGATTTGTGGAATTAAATTGTTAAGGGCTGAGATCATATCCTCCCCCTTGTAACTGAATGTGTTTCCTCTTAATGACCCTGCCCTTATTGTCTAACATGTTGCCATTATTCGTTGGCCTTTAAGACAATGTCGCCTGCAGCCCCATCGTCACCGAACTCTCTTCAATCTGTCCTCACCTATTCAGCCACAACCTGTTGTATGGATGCAGCCCTTGTCGTGGAATTTTTGCATTCTGGCTTTGTTTCATTGTGTTTACTTCATAATCAGAAACTTCCAACGGGGATCTTTGGTCTAACCAGCAATATGAAATAAAACCGTATGTCTCATTATTTTATGAGAGCCTTGCTGCTGTCGACCCTTCATAGAGATGCTGTGAGCACACAAACACGTTCCTGTAGAACAAGGATTGTGGGACTCCCAAATACACAGGGGAATAATTCCCAGCTGATTCTTGTTAATACCAGAAAAACAACATGTGGTGTTCCTGATGCGACACTGTTTTGCAGGCGTAGAGAGCCTATCTGAAATATATCCACCGTCAAGTCTATAATGGCACAGGCGATAAATCTCTTGTCAGACTGCGATTGGTCTGCCCCAGCGCGGTTGGAGAAGTCGAGAGAAAAGAGGTGACAATGTGTGAAACAACCAATAAATGCCTGTAATAGATAGGAGCTGAGGATTAATGCTCCGCAATAATGAAAATACATGAGATTTTAAGAACATGGTACCAGAAGTTTCTTATATGTCCAATACGACGTGGAGGTTGTGGAAAGATACAGTGGATTAATGAAGGCAGAAAACAAGCAGCCTCATTCTGAGTGTGACAGTACTGTAGCTGAGGCCTGTTCACTGTTTCTGGGCTTTTTCTCCCTTTCCCTAAATCATCGAGTTGATGAACATTGAAATAGAATTATTTACAATCACAATTTAAAGTGTTGATTCCAGCCTTATACATCATCACCAAACTCAAAGTTGCTGCTTTTTGTCGAGCTGGGAGTGTCTTTATGCTGTGAATTGATGTCATGGGATGAGAACGTGTTGGTTTTAACGTGAGCTTTTCAACCACATGCCCATGACCATGACTTGGGAGGCAGAGAGAAGGCTAGCAAAAAGGAAAATGGAGTGTTCCAGTTGCTTTCCGATGTCGTTTTTCTGAGGTTTTTGAAGAGCAAGTGTAAGAACGTCTTTCCACTGAAGAAACTCTAAGGTGAACAACTTCAACCGGAAATTACGGGACTTGACCTCGGACAAGTGACATGATGGAAACTCACCTTAAAACCATAATAGAAATAAAAACAAATACATGTCAGTAGCCAGTACATTTCCTCTTGTGTTGGTGAAAGAGGTTCTGTTGCTGCTGGCTGCTGTTACATGAGACCTTGGATTCTTGTAGAATCTAAATTACCTGCAATGATTTTTTTCATTAATAATAATAAAACAGGTGTACATCCGAATATTGCATTATGAGGTGACTGACAACCCTGCTCCCTTTGTATCATATATATTACTTTTCATATGCAAATTACTGTCCAATTTACAATGCAAATTCAACATGTACCACTCCCGCTACATAAAAAGTCACAGGGTGACTCCAGAGTCATTCATTAATTGGGTCAGTTAACAGTCTCTTTCTCTGTAAAACCTCTTTTCTCCTGTTGTCTCCCTCCACCTTCTCCCCATCTCAGGAGGCTTGGTGGCCTGAGGTGGTGTGCAGATCAAATGGAGAGCTGTCATTGCTGCCTGTGTTCCCGTCTCACCAGTGGCAGGTGGTCCCATGTCCAGCCCGAGGGAAGGAAGTCAGCACGAAGCATGAGGGAAGGGGGAGAGCAAGGCCAGTGAGATACCGTTACAGGTAAGAAGGGGAACATATATCATGGCAGACAGTGAGCGAAGCAAGACACGCTTGTGTTCATTTATCTTCGAAGACGTCTCATCCTCTCATCGCAGCATTTCCTTACTGAGCCGGAGTGATTGACACAAGGGGAAATCTGTTTTCTTTTACCCTTGCTCAGACATGACACATACCAGAGAAATTGGTGATGTGTGGATCCTTTACTTAACATATATTTAGTGGAACGCAGGTTTCAGTTCTACCTTGAGGCTAAGCGGGATGGGTTACACAAAGCTGTGCTCTTTTTTTTTTTTTTTTCTCTCTGCATGGAGTGAAACTACATGAAAAATGTGCGTGAGGACATGTATCATTTGCACTTTGACAATGTCATCATTCATGGTCCTGAAAAATATTGAACGTCATTTTTCTTTGGGATAACAACTGAAGTTTAATGTAATGAGCTCAGTCCAGGACATCGCCTCGTCATATGGATTCTTTCATGTAAAAATGTTATATTCTGTGGCGCTGACCCAAAGAGAACACTACTCCCGTGTACTTACTCAAATGTACTTTCATGGCAACACTGTTTGCAGATAACTGTGATACATGCTGTATATGTCAAATGTTTCCTTCCGCCACTGATTCTTTTCCAATGGTTTCCGGCGTTCCTCCCTCCCTCTGTGGTGGTGGCGGTGTGAATGGATCTCATGCAGCGAGACGCGAGGCCAACAATACCAATAGGCTCATCAGTGCACACTTCTGAGCATCCTCTCACACTCTCATACTGGTCCACCCGTGGAGATGGTGGTGTTTGATGAGTGAAACTAAGTCAAAACAGAGAGGAACAAAGTTGCATTATCATCCTGTTCCCCCAGGGGTTGGTAATTAGCAGACTCTACAACGGTAGAGAACTGTCACTGGAGCTGCCAGCTGCAGCAACACTTGAATCACCTCATCTTCCTTTTGTTCAAGGAATCTATTCAAATTCACTTTTTGGGTTTTTGTTGCCTGGGATAAATACTGTCTACTATTAAACTGTTGAGCTGACTTCTATAGAGTTGCAGGAGCCACAAATGAAGACACAATGAAAAGTAAAATAAATATTCAAATATTTGTAAACTGAACATATAACATGGATGCGTGTGGAATTCTCTAGAATGACTCATAAAATAGACACAATTATTTGCATTTACGTGTTTTTCTCCACGGACGGGTACAAGGCCGGTCACCCACTCAGTACTGCAGCTCAGCCAGTCTTTACCTGTTGCTAAGGCAGCATAATACTCTTTCCACCAATCAGCTGCTTCATTTTTTTTTTTTTTTTGCTTTGAGGGTGCTGAGAGCCCCACTCCAAATGGTTTCTGTTATTTGTGCCTGTTTGTTGTTGGTCATGATATTGCTGATGTGGTCATACTAAGCAGAGAGCTAGTGGGTCACGCAGACATGGCGAGAGGGAGTGGTGAGCTGTGTATTTGTTTTTTGGACTTTTTTGGGGTTTTTTTTGGGTGATTGCTTTAATGATGACATGTCCTGTCTGATTTTGATTCACTTTTTTAATATATATTTTATTACGTAACACAACAAAGTAAAGCGATTTGTCAAGAGACTGTTTATGATGGCAGTATTTTGAAACTGCTGACTGCCCCCTCAGATCTCTCTCTCCTTCTCTATGCTAAAACATCTCAGTAGAGGCCAGACCTGCTTGGCCTCTCTGTCAGCAAATGTCACTGCTAATTATGACAGCCTCCTTGTTCCACAACAAGTCAATGCCAGCGTTGTTCGGTCTGTTTGACTGGGTCTTACAGATGAATTGGGCTCCTATGACCCCTGTGCTCCAAGGGGGTGCTGTATGAAGGTAATTGCTCCAATATCCTGAGCTACAGTGATACATGGTGCTGACAAGATGGTATTAGTCGAACATGGTGGTTCAGAGAGCGATGGTGTTCTGCTGGCCGGCAGGTGTGGGGATTGTGACACTTATCACACTGGCGTAGTCAACTTTCTCCACACATTCTCATGTCACACTTTTTAATAACAACACTCCCAGTTTGTCAAAAAAAAAGTCACATGGTGACTGTACAAAGTCACATGGTGGCGGATGGGTCATAAAAACACCAAACTCTAGCGCGGTGGGCGCGTATGATCACTGTGTTTAAGGGGTGCTTATCCACAGCCTACTGTTGGATTGGATTTCGGTTTTCTGGAGGCCATTTTGATTGATGTTGCCTTTGGGGAAAGTTAAGTGACCTCACATTTCCCTGGATCCTATCATCGGACAGGGCGACGATTGTTGACATCATATTTTATAATGTAATGAGTGGAGAAGTGATGACATCACAGCGCAGGTGTGATGGGCGTCAAACAGAAAGTCATTAGTCTTGTATGTGTGTAAATAGAGCCTGCGAGATGAATAGGCTCATTTTTGCTCCTAATTCCGGACCATGATTTTTACTCCAAACCAGAGAATGTGCTCTCTCACCTTCCTATCACATGTTAATTTTTCAACATGTTCTCTGGAAAGACACACCCTGAATGTTTCCATCAGCTTTATTTTCATACGTATGAGTATGAATGTGAGCGTGTAAGACCTTTCACGTCTACGTGTGTTTTTACGTCGTTTACAAGGGCTGGAACATGAATCTTTGAGGTACGTCAGTGTAATCACTTCACATGTCTCCTTCAAGCAGTTCGCAAGTGTGTGTGAGCACATAACTGTCAGGAAATCAGATGCACATTTACCCCGAGCTCAAATTAAGACCACGAGAAGGAAATGGTCTATCTGAATGACTGAGAGATGTCTGGAGAGGGAGGATTACCGTGGCGTCGGCAGGGATATGAAACATTCTCACGTTCGTTCACAGGCAGGAATTTATCACTGAAACACTGGAGGACCCACTAACGCATACAATGATACGATTTTGTTCAAGTTAGATGTCAGAACACCACATGCGTTGGGTGCGAAATGAATTGCCTGTAGCTGGAAACGTCCTTGCATATGCAATGAGTTCAACATATACATACCAGGGTAAAACCACAGGACAAACGTCTCTGTCAGTAGTCTGTCAGCGATGCGCTCCATAACAAATGTATTTTGAATTATTATGGATTCCTGCTGGGAGAAAATCATCTTAATTTGATCAGCGTCATCAAGTCCTCTGGCAAACTTGGATCTCAGCTTATCCTTTTCAATGTGCAGAATTACAAATGGTCTGATTAGAAAACTTTCCATAATAGCGGTGAGAATTAGCAGGCTAAGCATACACTAATGCTATTGTAGCCTCATCAATGATGTATGGCTGAGCTCTTCAATGGTGGCTTTTTTTTTCTGCCAGAGAAACTGAGGAAGGAAGAAAATACAGAAAGTACAATTTGGAAAGAAAATCAACTGGTATTAATGAGAGATTAATGTTCTTTAGCTTGAACAGACACATTTCACTATTCTGCTCCTTTGCTTTGAACAATTCTGACTATTAGCTTTGTCTCCGGCCAATGAATCTATATTTCCTTTCGACAGAGGAGTTATAAAGGGACAGTGAAACATCAATTTCTTCATGTGGCTTCAAAGCGAGACGCGCGGCCCCACAGTGCCGAATGCATCGCACACGAACACTTTGCACACTGCAGCCTGGGATATCAAAGGATTTTTTTACATTCATTGCTGTAATGAAAGAGCAGAGCGAGTACAAAAGAGGACTCAATAGTTGCCCATCCTCTCTCCTCCCAGCTTTTTGCTCCTGATGGGATGTAAGTATTACTCAGAGTCGAGGATCGTCTCTACAAACGGAGGCAGAGGCTAGCTGAAGCACCATTCACATTAGGGAATGGACAATGTGCTCATAATATCTATATCAGCAGTGTCCCGTCTTAATTCACTTTTATTACAACCATTCATAATGCTCTCATAATGATGAGATGGATACCAGCCAGGGGATTTTCACAGTGTCACCTTTATTTATCACATACTGTGATTTGTCATTTGTTCCTCTACAGGTTGCTGTAATGAGGCTAAGTTAGACTTCTCTGAATTAGTTTGAAGGATGAAATCCCACCATGCAGTTGATTCTATCACCACATATTGGACAGACTGGGTATAATGCTCTTAGAAGTTAATAAATGGAAAGACTCTCATCTAAGTTTTTCTAGCCTGGAAATCCAGACGCACCGCCGGCACATTTGCATTTCCTCTGCAGATCTGTCTGGGCGTGAGCAGCTGGAGCTGATTAACTCTGACCAAAAACAGTTCATATCAATCACATTGGTCTGCCTAATATAGGCGGGTCAGAACCGTGTCTGTGTGTGTGTCTGATGAAGTGGGATCAACAGTACACAAATTTAACATTTCTTAAAAAGAGGAACAGAAGACTCCATTTCCATTGCCATCTCTCTTCATCAAACTCTTCCACTCTTCTCCAAAACAAACGCTTCTATTGACTTGTTCCAACCCTCTGATAATGTCACCGTGTTTGTTGCTCTGGCTCCGATTGGTTGCAGCACTATCCAGTTGCGTGCAATGGTTTATTGATACTCTTGCTTCTTTGTCAGACCATTTTGTAGGTATAAGACTGGATCTCGGTAATTGAAGTCAAACCTGATGTCTTTGGTTGCAGGTCAAATACACATTTTTACTTTAGAGATGCAGGGGTTATGAGTGTATTTTTGTTGTGTTTGTGTGTTTGAGAGTGTAAGCCCTCGTTCAACTGTGAGATGAGCTAAGAAAATAGACCGCATTGAAGTAAGACTGCTGAAAAACAGGGTGTACTTGGAGAAAAAACAGCTGTTTTCACACCCGTGTTGGCTGATAAAGTCGAGATAAAAAAAGGAGGAATGTTCTTGTAATTTTTTATCAGCTGATGGTATGTCCAAATCCCCAGAGAAACATGCCTGTGTTGACACTCCCATTCTCAACAAAGAAATACGACTCTTTGGGGTATTTACTTTGTGATACAAGATCATCCACAACATTGTGAAAGCAAAACTCTGTGAGGTTTGAACTTTTAGACGCGTTATGTGGTCTCGAGGTACACAGACTCCCATGGACTTGTCACACATTTGCTCTTGCTCTGGGAAATTTGGGGGAGGCTATTTCATCACCTTTAAAATCCAGTTGTGATCGTCAACAGTGAAGTAACTGTCAGGCCGTGGGTGATTACATCGACAGTTTTCAGTGTGCTTGTCAGCTGCATGTACTGTGTCAAGTCATTGGCAGTTAGTTTTAGCAATGAGGTATTATTATTTTCCTAAATCAACCGCCATTGAACCCTAGTTGTAGTTTGTGTGCAAATTGCTTTAATAACACTTACATTGGTTCAGATTTTTCTGGTAATTTCTTTTTTTAGAGTTTGAGTCTGAACATCACACACACACACACACATTCTGTCCAGTTTTTCTTTTGCACTTCCACAACAATCACAACTCTATGAATTGAAAGACCTTGGCAGCGCCTACTGAATACCTTATTCCTTATTGAATAGGAAGGCTTGTCCTTACATCCCTCTGTCTGCTGCACTGATGGTGTACTAATGGTAACATCAGTCCCCATCTGGTGTCCATCATTTGGATTCAGGGCAGGGCCCGTCCCAGCAGATACAGCCGATTAGTCCCTCTCATCGATTTGTGCTGGCTCGTCATGACTTAGTCAACCCAAGGTGTCTCTTCTATGACATGCTGTCTTCCTGTGATTTAGTTTGCCAACGCTCTAAGTGCATTGAGTGTGACAATAAAATCTTTAATCTAATATGCATGCTGAGGAGGGAGGCGGTGGGGAATAAAGCGGCGGAGAGACGGGAGGTAATGTTCCTGATGAGCACTGATGTAATGAGAAAAAGGTTTTTGTCAAGTGTAGGAATGTACAGGATATGGATGCTTAAGGTTTCAGGTTTCCTTTTGATCCTGGATATAATTTTTGGTGGAAGATGTGGCCTTTTAAATGAGTTGTTAGTGAGTTAATTTCCCTTATCTCCCATGTGTCAAGGTGAATTAGGATCATTATTGTCTGTACCAATGTCTTTTGTGGCCAAGAAAAATTTCACATGTGTGAAGCAAAGAGGTGGAATTCTATTTCCTGTGTGATTTATCTGTGTCTCCTGTCTGACACACTATAATAGTGTAAATTGGGTTGTAGGGCACAACACATGCACATGCAGTCATTTTTACGAAGAGATTTCCGTCGCATGAGCTTATGGGGGAAAAAATTATATAGGGACGTGTGAGCTGTATGTCATGAGAATCTGAGGCTGCGGCGTCTAGATCACCACATAGATCTCACCGTGGCACGTTGCTTGATCCGCTGCGTCCCATTGCTCCTCTGTAGCTCTCGTTTAGAAATAACGTTAGGGGAATGTTCTAGTTGGCAATACATTAAAAGTAATGTAGTGTAAAACTGTTGGGATACTTTAGATAAATTTGATGAGGGGGAGGATGACTTTATAGATGTCTTGAGACCAGATTTAATGTTTTATTTTTATAGTTTACGATATTAAATCCAGGCTTTTATTAGGGGACACTTTTTGTCTGTCCACTCCCAATGTTTTTTTTTTCCTTTCATTTTTTTTTGTACAGTATATATTGTGTATCTAATTCACAAACTATTTCAGTGGGTAACAGTGTAACTGTCACATCTGTAATTTGCAAGAAAAACTGTTCAAAGGATTTTTTTTTTTTTTCTGAATTCACTCTTCATGGCCATAATTGCCTGTTGGCATGTGTGACTTGGCCATGTTGACACCAAACGGTCCACATTCACACATCATTTTTAATGAGTCTGTGTTATGATGCAGGGTCCAATTGTCTTGGGGGAAAAAAAAAAAAAAAGGTGAAACAGTCAGTCAGCCCATCTCACTCAGCTGTGACCTGGGCTGTGTGAGTGTACACATTACTGTCGGGGAGAGAGGGAAAATGTCTTCAAGCTAGTCACCAGAAAGACTTTAATTCATCAAAATGAAGCTCCTCATGAGATTCTTTGTTAAACAACAGTTTAATGTCTTAAATCCATTTAAATAAAAGCATTCTGTGCTGAAAGAGATGTCGAGGCAGAGAAACAGACAGAGAGAGGGGAGTGTTTGTGTGTGTGTGTAAACAAATAAACAAAAATAAAACATAGTCCAACAGTTGATGTGAGTGTTTTTTTCTGATCAATGAATAGAAACATAAAACCAGCTTTTAGGAAACCGATTTCAAGTCATGTCTCTGTCGCTCTTCCAGAACATGTGGATGGAGGTGAGGGGGAAAATGGGCCCGTGTGAGAAGTAATCAGTGCAGCCTGCAATGATAGTGACCGTGGGTGAGGAGGGGTGGGGTG
>CAAKHB010003961.1:0-10000 GCA_901007665.1 Aeoliscus strigatus
CCCCCCCACACACACACACACACAAATATGCTCTATCCCCGTTCCCATTTCACTCCTCTGTCCTCCTCACGTCTGGGGCTTCACTGTCTTATCTCCTCTGCCTACTACCTGTCTTATCACTCTTGTGACATTCTTCCTCCCTGCAACATTCTGCCCTCACTCTTGTTGCCACCTCTCCATTTGCTGTCCCGACCCCCCTCCTCCTGGCCTCCTCTCCACAGGTCATGTGGATGCAGGGAAGAGCACCCTGATGGGTCACCTGCTTTATCTGCTGGGCCACGTCAACAAGCGCACTATGCACAAGTATGAACAAGAGTCGAAGAAGGCGGGCAAAGCCTCCTTTGCCTTCGCTTGGGTCCTGGATGAAACTGGCGAGGAGAGAGACCGGTAGGCGGAGCAGAACCTACACACAGACACACACAGCTGGGACACAGACATACAGAGTCGACAGTATCTCACAGATGTTTATAGCAGCCAGTGTTCTGTGGGCCACAGTGAGAGCAGAGGTCCTGTTTGGTGTGTTGTGTTGCTCAACAACACACTTCGTGGTGCAAATTGTTACCAAACTGCAGCCTCTTCCTGCTGCGTGTGCGCCGGGTTGATAACAAATAATCAGTCATTTGGTCCAGGGTCTGGTGAGGGCTGCCATTTGTGACGCGGCGTCACTCACCGAGTGCTGCATAAAGCTTTTCCTGTCAGTCCAACATTTTCCTCCATGAGTTGAACGTGTGTTTGAAAATGTATCTTCTGCTTCTGTTTCCAGAGTGAAACAGAGGCGAATTATGAAATCATCAGTTCATTGATTAATAGCTTTATGATTTGTAATGTATCGGAAGCATTTAGTAACATATAAGTAAGACACTGTTTGTTTTATTGGTTTTATATTTTTATAATTATGATAATTATTTTTATAATATTATTATTGGAGAACATGTGAATGGCAGATTATATGAATGCTTAATTGAATTGGAGCGAATAAACTAACATTTTTGATCCAAGTTTCGTCCCATTAAACCTAATACACTGAAGTTATGTAACAACCTTTATCTTCTTTCAGCTATCATTCCTGACATCCCTCGTCTGTACCTAGTAGTGTGTCATCCTGAGAGTCTTTGTTTTAAAGTGAAGGTGTTGAGTAAGAACTCACACACACGTCTTTCTGTCGCGTTTCCCTCCAGAGGTGTGACAATGGACGTGGGTATGACCAAATTTGAGACCAAGTCGAAGGTGGTGACCCTCATGGATGCGCCGGGACACAAAGACTTCATTCCGAACATGATCACAGGCGCTGCACAGGTAAAACATGGACCGGCCACAGAGGTGTATTCAAGGAATCTGCGTACACGCGTATCCCCATCAAAACACTGGATCGTGCTACGTACCTAATAAAGTGAGCAATCAGTATTTATTATGATGGAGGAAAAATGTCCTCCTTGCTAATACGAGTCGACCAGCAGCCTGTTTTCCATCGTGTCCAGCGTCAGTCCTTGAACCGCCGTGTGTCTAATTGCTGCATCAGTCCACTGCTTCGTTATACAAAGAGGTGTCAACTATTTCCCCTCCCTCCTCTTTGCACACCCTGTCACCCTCAGATGAAATAAGTCTCGGTGGTTTTGGGTGTTGCTGTCACAAAGGGTTCTGACAAGCTTGGGTGTGCTTGTCTGTTCGGGGGCACCGGTGTCATTTCTCCTTTTCCCCGTATGACTGTCCTCACCTCCAGCCCTGTCGTGTTGTGACTAAGGGGATTCTGTTGAAAGAAAATGAAGTTTTATCCTGTGTGGGATCATCTACATATGCCCTGGTTTCTTTAAAAAGTACCCAACAGGGTGTCGGAAGATTACACGTGACAGCTGCTGACCTACAAAATAAAAGCGTGTTGTGGATGATTACACAGTTTGTTGGCTGTTTCCAATCATTGCCTTCAGTCATTTCTGAGCGTGAATCTTGTCACCAACCGCTCGCTGGCTTTCTCTCTCCAGGCCGACGTGGCGGTGCTGGTGGTGGACGCAAGCCGAGGGGAGTTTGAGGCAGGCTTCGAGGCGGGTGGGCAGACCAGAGAGCACGCCCTGTTGGTGCGCTCTCTGGGTGTCACCCAGCTGGCGGTGGCTGTCAACAAGATGGACCAGGTCAGAAGGCCAGCACGCACGCACGCGCACACACACGCTGCCTGGAAAACACACAGCTTCCATGTTCTGGAAGTATTTTTACTAGTTAGTATGTAGGTGATTGTTGTACCTCCTTCTTCATTTGTTTATTTCTTTCTTTATTAAGGTATTAATTCATTTATTTATCTGTTTATCTGTTTATTTGTTTTCCTTTTTTTCACCTGTGTTGCTGACATGTCATTCAGTGTCATCACTCACTCCTACAAATCTCCTCCTTCCTTTTCACCCTGTCCATGTCAGCCTCACTGCCCTCTGAATGCCCTTTTCTGGTTCATTTAGGGACTCCAACAGCTGTTCAGTTTAACTATAGAGATATGACACACACTTTCTGAACCAGTTAGAAATCACCTTGGATGCTCCACCGGAATCGTTGTTTGACCTCCTTGTCAGGTCGCAGAAGGCCCGAGGGGTGCAGGAGTGTGTGTTGCTTTTTTTTCTTTTTTTTTTTTCATGTAAACACTCGCTTGTTGCTGACACCGTTTGAAATGATCTGTGTATTTTCTTCTGGTGCACGCAGGTAAACTGGCAACAGGAGCGATTCCAGGAAGTGGAATCCAAACTGGGCCATTTCCTCAAGCAGGCAGGATTCAAGGTGAGAGATCGCAGCCCGAAGGTATGTGACACCGTTTATCCGTTCCAGACGTTTGGCTGACTGCGTTTGGGTTCTCCAGGAGTCTGATGTCTTCTACATCCCAACCAGCGGCCTGTCGGGGGAGAACCTCGCCACCAGGAGTTTAGTTTCACAGCTAACCTCGTGGTTTTCCGGACCCAGCTTGCTGGAGCAGATCGGTAATTGACACGATCTTCTCTTCTATCTATTAGTACTGTCTGGATCACTTTTTAGACTCTAAAAGACTTTTTAGACAGGGTCCTGGAAATGACTGGACCTGTTTTCGATCAGCTCATTTGTTAATAATAATAATATAACAATCAAATGAATAGTAAAAATCAGTTAATAAAGATAATAATTCTCGAATAATGATTTAATGATAACAATACATTGAATTATTCTTACATTTTACCTTGTAATCTCAAAGTGCTACAATGCTATCAAAGCATTAAAAGCAGATTATCTGCTTTCCAGTGACATAGATCAGTATGATCCTTGATGGAAACAAACGTCTGCGAGACTTACTCATGGAGCTGAGAAACAGTTGCACACAAAGCTGATGTTTCCCAGTGTGGCAGTGTCTCATCCTTGTTCCTTCTCTGGTGCAGACGCCTTCAAAGCCCCTCAGAGGTCTGTAGACAAACCCTTCAGGCTGTGTGTCTCTGACGTGTTCAAAGGTAAAGTCCCTGTCACAGAAGGTCCTTTCTCTCCTCAATCAATGGCTGATGCCGTTTCCCCTCTTCACCAGACCAGGGCTCAGGATTCTGTGTGACGGGGAAGATTGAGGCTGGGTATATTCAGACAGGAGAGAAGGTCCTGGCGATGCCCCCCAATGAAACCTGCACCGTCAAAGGTTGGTGCTCCGTCAGTGTGTTTCGTTCAGCCAGTTTCAGCGTGGCTGACTATGGAGTAGTGATAGACACTGCCACCTGCTGGCAGCTGGGTGACACGCACCTCAGGAAATTCAGATTCCGGCGAAAAGCACAGCACACAGAGCAAAATCAGAAATAGAAAATCCAGAAATCTCCAGCTAACATCCCACATATTTCAGGGGGCAGCAGATATTAGCGCCATATGCCGGTGACGTACAGGTAGTACATGATATAAGTGTTGTATCCCCTCCCACCAGGTATAACTTTACACGACTCGGCTTTAGACTGGGCAGCTGCAGGAGATCACGTCAGTCTCACCGTCACCGGCATGGACATCATCAAAATCAAGTAGGATTTTTGTGTGTGTGTGTGTGTGTTCTCACATGACCGTTGTTTGATCATTTCTGATTCACTGCGGTTCAACCCTTTCCTCCCAGTGTGGGATGTGTGTTCTGTGACCCAAAAGAGCCCATTCGAGTGTGCACACGATTCAGAGCCCGGATTCTTCTGTTCAACATTGAGGTTCCAATCACTAAAGGGTTCCCGGTAAGAAACACACACACACACACAACCCGTTGATGTCCAGTTCTCTGTTTCATTCATTCATTTTGTTCCTTGTCTGTGTGTGTTTGTGTCGGCGCTGCAGGTGTTGTTACACTACCAGACGGTCAGTGAACCGGCCACCGTTAGGAAACTGATCAGTGTTTTACATAAGAGCAGTGGTGAGGTCCTCAAGAAGAAACCAAAGTGAGTCAACACACTTTCTATCACGAAACGTCAGACAGTGTTTGAGGATTTCAATTTTTGATTTTAAGTTGAATTAGCTGCATGCACCTGTTATTTCTGTTATTTTCTGATGTTTCCAGTTCAGTCTGCCTTTAATTTTGATATTGCCTCATCCTTCAAGGAGTCGATGCTGGGATATGAGACTGTTGTCAGATGTAACCGGCGTCTGTCTGGTGCGTGTTGTTCCTCCGTTCAGGTGTTTGGGGAAGGGCATGAACGCCGTGGTGGAGATCCAGACCCAGAGGCCCGTGTCCTTGGAGCTGTACAAAGACTTCAAGGAGCTGGGCCGCTTCATGCTGCGCTACGTGGGCTCCACCATCGCTGCGGGCGTGGTCACAGAGGTGCAGCGGCGCCCAGCGCAAACACACCATCCCTCCTACGTGAAACCAACAACTTCTATTTTCTCCTCAGATCAAAGAGTGACGAGCGGCGTCCCTCCGGAGGCTTCACGCAGCCCGAGACAAAGTGCAATTCCTCCCGTCATGTCGCTGCTGCTGCTGCTGCTGCTGTCGTCACGTCCATCCATCACCTGAAACCTCTGACGCATCAACGCCGACCAGAGCGTCAATCACCTGTCGGACCCATTTCCTCTGAATTCACTTTTTAATCAAACTCATACGTAGAAAGATTCGTTGTTACAGTGAATGTCACTGTACTCTCCGGGAATCATGTAGAACTGAAAACTCACCGGTGCAGGTGAGTAAACCGATCTGATGTGACACCGCTGCACCGAGGGAACGAGCAGATCCACACGTCTGTCAGGGAAACGTGAACCTTCAGCTGTTTCACCCTCTTTGATTCCCACAGGTGTGGGAAGTGTCTCCTAATAAAGCTGCTGTGCTGAAAACTCTGAAATGAAAGTCGGTGTGTTACATCGAAGGCGACGTGTCACAGCTGAGAGGGGGTGGCGGGTGGGAGCACCAGCGTTGGTTTTTATAGGCCGATCTGTTTGCATGCAAGGCTGACACCGAATGTCGGCGTAGGTGAAAGTTAACGTCAGATCTGTCGCCCGTGGTCTGAGTCGTGATTCCAAAACATGTCATGTCATCCCACCGGGGTCCGTTCCAGAGAAACTCTGATAAACGTTCATTCGTCCATCGTCTCACTCCGGTTACTGGATTAAACCAAAACGTCCTTTAAAGTTTCATGTGTGAATTCGGTTCATCAGAAATGAGGAAAATTCTGAGTCCAGCCACGCGTCTCTGGTCTAATCTGAGTTTCTCCAGCTGGAACCGGAACCCTGAGCTTCACGTGTTGTCTTGTCCTCCTCCTGCAGTCGGTCACCCAGAGTGAGCACGTTCACACACACACACGCATACGTCCGTGTGTTCATATGGACCAAACCGTTGTAATGATCAACTCGTCGTCAACCGGTCGTCCTTCGTTCCCATGACAACAACTCCCTCCCTTTATAGTTCTGTGACGTTCCTGTTTCGTTGTGACATCGGGTGATGATGTCGTTTGTCTGTAGCTTTGAAATCGTTCAAACCATCTTTATTTCATTCATCTTTATTCTGGGCGAGTGGCCTGGAACTTATTAACCAGGGCCTGGGAGAATAATTAGCACAGGTGAAAGGGGGAGGTCATAAACCAGGGGGTGGGGTCGGGGTGGGGGGTGCCGGTGCCGGGTCAAGCTGAAGTCTGTCGTCGTGGTCTCTGTCTGCTCCTGTTGGTTTCCGTCCTGTGTCTCTCAGCTCGTCTGCAGACATGTCCAGAGGCCCAGAGCAGCGTTCCTGTCTGGTGCTGGAGAACTTCATCGGGGGGAAGTTTGTCCCGTGTGGGAGTCACGTCGACTCCTACGACCCGTCCACCGGGGAGGTCTACTGCAAAGTACCGGACAGCGGCGTGGAGGAGGTGGGACGTGCGTTAGTATTCATCTGTGCAGCAGCTGGATTGTACTGCAGATGTTTGTAAAAAGATAAACAAAAAGTGTCATTTATGGGCCGTTTGAAGTAGTAAGTGAAAATGTTTCCCTCTAAGTATTGTGGGAGCGTGTACAGTCATGCCCAGTTGATTCTTAAAGTGGAAAAGGTTTTAAAATGTATTACCTGTGACTGTTTTCGACCACGGGCACCTTTGCTCTTTACATTGACAACAGTCCAGTAATCATTAAACACGGATCAATAAACCTTCGTTTCTTGTGCGTGACAGAACAGAAAGTGATAACGAGTTCATTAAAAACAAGCTCCCATCTTTTTTTTTAATATCAGTTGAAGGTGAGGACGATGAGAAAACACTACTACAGCACAAGTAATGATTGATTGGTCTCACACACACACACACACACACACAGAGCATCAAAGAACAGTAACAGTCGTCCGTGTGTCAGGTGGAGGCGGCGGTGGCAGCGGCGAAGGAGGCCTTCCCAGCCTGGTCCGCTCGCAGCCCGGAGCAGAGGGCGGCGGTTCTCAACAAGCTGGCCGACCTGATCGAAGCTCATCTGGAGGAGTTTGCTCGAGCTGAGTCCAGAGACCAAGGTGTCGCTCAGTGTTGTAGCTCGTGTCCATCAGCAGCTGAGGAGGACAAACACTGTCTGAACCCTGATCGCAGGCAAACTGAAGCAATGAACACAATCGACAGTCGTTTCACTTCCACAGAGCAGGTTTAGTCCCAACTTCAGCGTTAACTGATAAAAGGAATTCAGACCTGTGAAACTATAAAGACGTTGAGTTCGATTTCTGTCACTTCATGTGAAAATACTTTGAGGATTTGAAAACTGCTTCCAGGAGCGTCCTGCGTACGTTCTAGAACCCAGACAGGTTTTCCACCTGCTGCTGCATTCTTGTCTGTGTTTGCTGGAACATTTCAGGGAAAACGGTGACGTTTGCGCAGACGGTGGACATCCCCCGCTCCGTGTACAACTTGCGTTTCTTTGCATCGTCTTCTCTCCACCACACCAACGACTGCAGTCAGATGGAGCACACGGGCTGCCTCAACTACACCGTCCGCTGCCCCGTGGGCGTAGGTGAGGGACCCGGCCTCCACACTTGAGTGGATGTGAGTGTTCCGCGTAATGGCCCTTTAACGGTGCTGCTGTGTCCAGCGGGTCTGATCAGCCCCTGGAATCTGCCCCTGTACCTGCTCACCTGGAAGATCGCACCCGCCATCGCCGCGGGCAACACGGTGGTGGCCAAACCCAGCGAGATGACGTCTGTGACGGCCTGGATGATGTGCAAGTTGATGCAGCAAGCTGGTAGGACGGAACGCAGCGGCGCATCAGTCAGCCCAACTTTATTCAGAAAAACAGACTTTCAAGAGTAAAAAGAAAAAAACACAGCGCCCGCCCAAGAATAAAACCCACAAAGCAAAGAAAAAGGTGAATAAACAGAATAGAATGAATGGAAGTATAGTCAGAATGGAAGGCCTGAAATAACAAATACATGAGGGATGTGAAAATGGGAGAAACATGCCAGAGATTTCAACTACGAGACCTCGAAGTCCTGATTCAAATGAAATGAATCACTGATGATACAATTAGATGTGTAACAGACAGAAATATGTACAAATGCAGATGATTGGTGACTCAAAGCTCGACTGAAAAGATCCTAGCAGCAGTACTAGGAGTACTCCTACTACTACTAGTGTCCACAGCTTCTCCCGCCCGTCACCCTCTGCGTCTCCAGGCGTTCCTCCAGGCGTCGTGAACGTGGTGTTTGGACTGGGTTCCCGGGCAGGAGACGCCCTGGTCGGCCACCCCGAGGTGCCTCTGGTCTCCTTCACCGGCTCCACCGCCACCGCCCAGCGCATCACCGAGCGCAGCGCCCCCTACTGTAAGAAACTGTCCCTGGAGCTTGGAGGCAAAAACCCGGCCATCGTGTTCGCCGACGCCGACCTGGAACAGTGCATCGACACCACAGTTCGCTCCAGCTTCTCCAACCAGGTGAGATCAGAACAGGAACACACAACCTGTGTTGTAATTAGTAACTTCACTTTTCCAAGGTCGTTTTATTCTTATTCATTATTTGTTTTTTATTTCAATTTTAATATTTTCATTGAATTTATCTGGTTTCATGTGTGTGAAATGACTGACAGTGGAACAAGCAACCATTCTTGATGTTTTTTTGTTACGTTTTCGTGTTACATTTTAAATTCACTGTATGACACATGTTTGGGGTGGTTCCTCCCGTCGTCGTGTTGCGGTTCGTGTAACGCCGGTGCAGTGACACGTTCCACATTCAGAGCGTCTCCGTCTCCGTCTCCTCAGGGGGAGATCTGCCTGTGCACCAGCAGGATTTATGTTGAGAGGAGCATTTACGCCACCTTCCTGGAGAGGTTTGTGGCTGCAGCCAGGAAGTGGAAGACCGGCGCGCCCTCTGACCCCAGCAGCCACAACGGAGCTCTCATCAGCAAAGAGCATCTGGAAAAAGTGACTTGGATCAATAAAGACAGTTTCAGGAAAGCTGTTTTATCTTCTGCTCATGTTTTTCCGGTTTTCCTGCGTCTTTGTGTCCAGGTGCGGAGCTTCGTGGCACTCGCCAAGTCGGAGGGCGGCGTGGTCCACTGCGGGGAAGGGGTCGACCAGCTGGACCTCCCGGAGCAGAACAGGAAGGGCTACTTCATGGCGCCCACCGTGATCTCGGGCGTGTCCGACAGCTCCCGGGTGATGCAGGAGGAGATCTTTGGCCCCGTCACCTGCATCAGCCCCTTTGACACCGAGGATGAGGCGGTTTCCAGGGGCAACGGTGTGCGGTACGGCCTGTCCGCCACCGTGTGGTCCAGAGACGTGGGCAAAGTCCACCGGGTGGCCGAGCGCCTGCAGGCGGGTCTGGTGTGGACCAACTGCTGGCTGGTGAGAGATCTGAACCTTCCCTTTGGGGGGATGAAGAGCTCTGGTGTCGGGAGGGAGGGAGGGAAAGACTCCTATCACTTCTTCACAGAGGTGAAGAGCATCACCATCAAGCACTGAGAGTGGACAGCAGGGGGCGACAGAGGCCAGCTGATACAATGGTTTGGGGGTTTTTTGCATCATATTTTACATTATTTGTAATTTTTTCTCACATTTTGACAAAATTCTTGTAACATGATGTGTTGCCACATGTACATTATGCATCATATAAATACATAGTTGTACAAGAATTTTGTCCAAATGTTAGAAAATTAGATACATGTAAGAAAAAAGAAGATAAATAATGACAAATGTGCCACCAAAAGCACAACTCACAAAACACACATTTAAGAGAAACTAGAAAAGACCTAATATTAACGTCCATGTGTGTTTCAGAACTCTGTTGAACAACTGCAATGAGGTGAAAAGAGACAGAACGTGATCAAATCTAAAAACCTGCCGTCCATTCATCCATTCTCTGTAAAGCTAAAAATACTTAACATTCTGAACTGAAAAGGACCCCACCGCCACCAGAACAAACCTTTGTAACACACACTGACCCAAATTAAAGCAGCTTATGCAAATATAGTTCAGTGCCTGTGTTTTGTCAGTGTTTCACATCAAACAGTGCCCTCTGCTGGTGGAAGTGCTGTTTGGACAAAAGCTGTTTCAACTTGAGGTCAAATGACCGTCAGACAGGTCAGAGGTCATCTCCATCTAACTGTCCTCACCTCTTCAGTGA
>CAAKHB010003965.1:2062-12738 GCA_901007665.1 Aeoliscus strigatus
CCCCCCCCCCACACCCCCCCCCCCCCCCCGCTGCACATAATGACAACTCTCATTACTCCCTGCACCCTACCAAGTTCAACAAATAATCCAACCTTTTCCTTCTGCAGCTGTTTCTATGACAACAAAAGCCCCTGCTGTAACTTTAAAGCATGCTAAACAAGAAAGCCGGATTCTCACCATGGGACTGATATCAAGAGTGATAGCGGTCTCGGCCAACAGGCACAGATCAAAAGGTAATAATGTCTTAGCTCCACTGACCAAATTGCGGCACGATTCGACGGCTGTGTTTGGATTATAACCACTTTTCTTAAACTGTCAGTGTGTGTTCATTACACCATGGAACGGATTGTAGCAGATGGTCATTTCTGTGTGAAGCTCAGGAAAAAGTGATTTAGATCTGTCCGTCCATGTTGTGAAAACACAGCTGGAGTATTTGCTGCTAATACTGCGACCGTTGGCTCTGTGGGCTTTATGGAGCTCGGGTCAGAGACAAGTAAACCTTTTTTTTTTTCTGCCCAGCATTTCTTATTGCATTTGACAGGACAGTCAGCGTGTAACTCAATCCTGTCCCCAGCTCAAATCGGGGCTTTGAAAAAGCACCGTGCCTTTGACCTCTGGGCTTTACTAAGTGCCTCCTGGGGTAAAAAAACGATGGCAATCAATAGCGATGGTAATCCTAATTTTGAAAAATAAGCAAAATGTAATGATGCGTGAGATGCATCCTCAGTTTGTGCCTGTTGCCAATCACAGCAGTGGAGGGAAATGAATCACTCATGTCATGTGGCATCAGCCAGGAGACATTTATCTTCGAGACCGTGTCAGTAATTTGGCAATAAAGCGTCCTTTTGATTAATTCACTGCCTGAATCTCTGCCAGGAGAGCCGGAGTTCGGAGCGTGTGACGGATTGATGGTGCTTGCATCCTCCAACTTTACAGTGATTAGGCCTGTGTGAAGCAGACAATACGGACAAATGTCACACTCTTAAATGTGACGGTGAACAGCTGATCTGACAGAGGGCGTGGTGTGGCAGGAGGAAACAAGAAGGAAACAAACAGGCAAGGAAACGTACTAAGTGGAATCCTGAAAACGAAGGACCTCAGTTTTAGTGTTGGGGAGGAATTAGTTACATGTAATGGCATTCCATGATTTAATTACAAAATAAACATAACGGTAAACACTTACAATTACTTGAGACTAATGTGTAATTAAATTAGTTAATTGTGGAAATATTCATCATTAGAATTTTAGTTACATCTGGATACTTTCTTCAAAAACCTACAACAACCTACAACCTTCAACAATATTTTTGTCATGATTTTGTATTTGTATGAATAAAAAAAAAACACCAAGACATCTTAACATACGACGCGTTCAACAGTGAGAAAAGTCATCAAATGTTATTCATTATATGACACTGATGAAGTCGTTGAGATGATGACACCACGATTACATTTTAAACTGGGTAAATGTAACCGATTACGTTTGTAGACGAGACCAAAGGAGAGAGGTGTGGGAGCACGTGGGAGCTGATTGGTTAAAACTGTCTGAGACCAAATTGAAGACATCAAAACACATTTAACACCACGTCATGACATGCGAGGGGAAACAACAAACAGCAGGAACAACAACGGTCCATATGTTGAGCTGCTGCTCCAGCAAAAATGTTTTGACACATCTCAGCCCAGCTGGCTTCATTTCAGTGTTAAAAAGGAATTCACAATACTTACTTGTTTTTTTTTTTTTTTTTTAAACAAACTTCACGTTTACTTCAAGGCAAACAGCTCTTGGGATGTCACATTCTTTTTCATTTGTCAGCTCGCCGCTCATTTGACAACATGCCGCTGTTCTCCAGAGCGTTGTCTTTGCACACCTCTTTACATAACAACCTCCTCACCAGGCTAAATGTAAATTAATGGCTGTTATCTTGGACGCAATTGAATCTATTAGGCCGAAATATTGAAATCCTAATGTGGGTATCGCACTGTTGTTACTTTAATTTAGGAAAATGTCAAGATGAAAAATTGCCTTAATTATTATATTAAATTGGTATTCTGTATTAGGATTTTTCTTTTTTTCTGGTTCAAGATTTAGCTTGAGAAAATGAATGAAAAACAATGAAGGATTATTATTGTTATTATTATTATTAGTAGTATTATATCACTCATCTAACAATTTGATGTGAAGTGTTTAAAGGAACCCCGGCTATGAAGACTTGTAGTTCTCATAGGTCGCCATTGTTGTTTACGTCGCAATGCACTCTGGGTAGTGACGTCATAAGGTTGCTCCTGCCGGTCTCGGGACTCTGCGGTGACTGTTCAGCGACATACACACACACGTTTTCTGTTTAACCTTTTCAACTTGGGCCCGAGTGCGACATTAATGAGGAGGACAACACTAAAACCAAGAAGGAGTGTTTGTTGTCAAGATCTCCAAGTTTTGTCAGCAGCTGTTCAAGGTAAGCTGTCGTGTGATAAAAACACATTCCAATATCAATCATTTCGGAGATTATTAGCATCCAGGAGCGGATTGTTTGCTCAGGAGAGCGTCCAGCGTCTCTCGTCTTTGTCTCCTGATGTGGGAAAACTGTCGGCAGAGCATTCGGTTTCTGTCTTGGTTTATACCCAGCCGCTCCGGTGAGTTCTTTGAGCAGTGGTGGACCACGAAAAGCCTCAAATGCCTCACAGCCACGGGTCTTTGGGAGCTCCTTTCTCTTGTCGGTAGGAACGCGGTGTAAACTCACGTTACTCCCCTTGTTGACCTTTGACTGGAAATTGAATCCAGCAGCAGCACAATTTGGCATTGTAATTATAACTTCTTTAACTGTCGCACGTTCGCCTCAATAGCTACTCTACAACCACTTTACGTCATCGCCCCCAGAGTGCATTGCGCGCGGAGAGTATGGCGCCCTACAGAGGTCAGAATACCGTATGTATTAAATACTGGAGATTTGTAAAGCAAAGGCAGTATTTGATGTGTTTCTAACTACATATTTCAGTACCAGAGAACAATTGTGGCTTACAACAATTGTTAGGGCTCTAACAATAGGTTAGAGTCTTAATAGTCGGGGTTCCTTTTTACAACCTGTTGAATATAATTGGTCTCCAAGAGCCATGTACAAGGCTTGTGTGCAGCCGGACACATAAATATTGTTGACTGCGTATCCAGTGGGTCCTGGCGTATGACAGATCATAGCCGTATTTCTGACAGTGTAGGTCATGGGAAATATCATTTTCCCAGCAGATGGTCTCACATGGCTTCCCACCTCACACTGCATCCTTCCCCATCTTTCTTCATGCTGCCTCAGACCTCCTCCTCCGTGATAATCTCTGTGAAATGCGTGCCCCTTCCTCTTATCTCACCTGGTGTATGAACGTCAGCCTGCTTAGACAAATACCCTCTTGTACCTATCGAGCTATCATTCATACAAACTCATACTGTGGCTTTGACACAAGTACTTGCCAGTTGATTGTGTGTGTGTGTGTGTGTGTGTGTGTGAGTGTTGGGGGTTATTTTCAAGTATTGAAGCAGCGTGGTATGTGTGGGTGTTGTGTTCCACATTTAACTGTGGGTTTCTGACTGTAGCCATGGAAACCAAGCTGCACAGTGACCCCACTCCCATGGTAATACCTTATTAAAGGAAACTTTTGTAATCGAATAGCAGTAATTGGATTCGACTTCTATTGCAGCCATTTCCCTTATCTTCACAGCTCTTCAAGAAATCTCCTAAATGTTTGACTCGCATCCCCCTGGCAGAGCTAATGCAAGCACATGTTGGAAATATGCCATTAGCAAGTGACCTGCTCCTATATGACATGAAAAACAGAAAAGCCCATTTGAGGAAGAAGACAAATTGCGTAAAGACTTCTGAACGGATGCAAGGCTGCTACCTGCTTCTCCACGTGTGGTGAATCATCTCACATGTTGCCACCGGTCCGCTTCAGGAATTAAAGTGCGGATTTGGAGAGTCTGGGCAGATGTAACAGCTGAGTTGACATTTGCTTTGCTGGGACAACATGGTGCTGAGAGAGAGAGAGAGAGTTCTGCAGTCTGAGGCTTAAGGATGTTGCCAGCTTCGTTTATGTACCAGACAAGCTTTCTGACTTGTCAGCCAAAGTGCATTTTCTACCCACTGCTCACGTGTATTTCGTGGGACGGAGATAGAGGGCGGGGTCGTCCAGGTGTGAAATACAACACAGCAGAATGCGACTGTACCTCGGCTGACCTCAGCAAGTCCAGCTGGCAGCTCGGGAGCCTCCTGGAAGGCATTTGCATGAAGACAATGACATTATACCGGTGGACAAAAATCAGATGAACGTCAGCCCTGAGCGATCTCCAGCGGTTTAAATCCCACAGAGATCAATGCTGAGCAGTAGATCAGTTAACGTTTAAAAAAATCCATGTTCATCTCTGTCCTTTAGTGATTTGCCCTCGAGTGAACAATTTTTGGACATATTGATCACCCAATTTGAAGTCTGTGTACCTCCTCTGTCCAGCTGTTATTATACATACATATACGTCAGCGGATCTGGAACCGGACAACCACCAACCTCTTCTGGGAGCGCACGCCTGATATCTAAGATGATGTCATTACAGGAATGATGCAGCTGAATTCACGCAGATATATCACTGCGGACAGTTTTGTGTCCTGGGACATGTCCTCACCATCTGCATGTAAATCTACACCATCGCTGAGGGTCTGACTGAGATACATCGTCTGCCAGGATGAATATCTGATGTCCATATGAATTCAAACACACAACCCTGCTACATGTCGGCACACATTTCATGATAATGAATAACACATTCTGCAGCGCGCGAATGAAATTCCAGAAATGTACTCGTAAATATTCTCCCTGTGAGTTTCAGCGGTGTTCTTTGTGACCATGGCACGGCAGTTTGCAGTAGAGGCAGCTTGCTAATATTTCTAAATATGAAAATTAAATATTCATCAAGGTTAAGGCGGACTATGTCTCAATAAGCGAATGCAGGAGAATTAAATTTGTTCCAGTTTATGGACTCAAAATGTTTGCTCTGTGCTCTTTCAGCTCTTCTGGGACGGACCGAAATGATGCAAACTCCAACCTGCACTGTTAAAATTTAAATGATTCAATGTATCTTCGTTTATTTCATCCCAGTGGGCGCGTGCACAGTAAACACATGAATAAGTAATGTAACAGTGAAGATGGGCAGAGATCCTCAATGTTTTGTCAGAATTACACGTGTTGACTTAAACTGGGGACTCAGTCGCTTGTTTCCGTTGCATTCCGCCGTGAACGGGCCTGACTCATGTCTGGGTCGTGTATTTACAAACATTCACAACTAACATGCAGTCGAACGCACAAACCAACGAGATCCACAGGGTGACACGTGAAGCAGATCAAAGTTGGAAGAATTTCATCAGTCAGGTGCATCTGTTAGTTGAGGACTCAGCGGATGAGCAATTGATCCAGATCGTTAAAAGCTTTGGAAGCTCCGCCCTGCAGAAACAGTCAGCTGACGGTTTGACATATGGCAATAAAGAGGGACTCGATAACAGTTAGTTGTCATCAACAGTTGGTTTTGACAGAACAAGCCTGAAGACAGTGTTCAGTCATTCAATATAACAAATAAAATATCAGAAATAAGAAAGAAATTATTCTAAATAAGTAAGTGAGTATGTCAAAACTAGAAAAGGTAAATAACAATAAATGAGGGATGTGAAAATTTGTATAAATATAAAGAAACACACCAGACATATGAACATATGAACATATGGAAACGGCACGTTGAGTGTTTCTCAGCTATGCTTTGTCATGCAGAGTTTATGCACAAATATTATATAAGCAAAAACAAAACGTCGCTGCAGAAACAGCAAGGACACTTGTTTATTTGTTTTGATCGGATTTGCCTCGTTAAACTGATCCTTCAGTTCCCAGTCAGGTGCAAACTCTAGCCTGGAAACCCAGACCTACCGCCAGCAATTTCAGATTAGCTCTGCAGGAGGGTCTGGCAATGAGCCGTTGAAGCTCATTAACTCAGCCCAAAAGACCAAAACCAATCCCATCGCTCTGATCTGATATATGTGGGCTGAGAGCCATGTACGGAATCTGTGGGCCGAACAGGATGACGACCACTGCCGCACAGGCGCACGACAAAGATGGCAATGAACGGGTGAGACATTTCTCTAAAAGAAGAGCAAAGGATCCATTCCAAACTGTCATTCATTCATTCATCGTTTCCCACTTGCTACAGCTTATGGGTCTCTGTCGTGCTGGAGTCGATCCCAGCTGTCAGTGGGTGAACGTCAGGGTTCAACCTGGACGAGTCACCAGCTCCTCACGGCCACATGAAGGACGGACAACCGTTCACACTCACATTCACACCTACGGGGGGACCTTTAGAGAGACCAGTTAACCTCAGCGTGATTTTTGGAGGTTGGAGGAAGCCGGAGTACCCAGAGAGAACCCACACAGACACAGGGAGAGTGTGCAAACACAGAATGAGCCCCAGGTCATTGCAGTGGCATTTAGATATGCACCCACTGGTGCCACCCCTGGGGTCAGGAGAGTCTATTGCTCAATGGTAATAACCTACTTCTTTGGAGGTGGGTGTGGTTCTCCAGACCATGCAAACACTCATTTTAAGAAGTAAACGCACATGTTCAATCAGAGCAATGACATTCCCCTCCTTCTTTTATTTCACTTCACCAAGAAATGAACCAAAGCATCGGTGCCTCTCAGCGGTCGTGACGACGGCTCGACTGTGTATGTGGTGTTTTACACCTTGGCACCGGCCTCCGTCTTCATTGTTTGGTGCATTTATCTGCCAGTGGGTCATGTCTCTTGCCTCGTTTGTAGCTTCATGGTGTTAACGATGCGTCAGCCTGCCTGGGCAGCGCTGTCACAGATTCTTTAGGCTGTATTGCGATGATTCACATGAGTGGGCCATTAGGAAATTGATGTTTTCATGACCCTGTGAGGAGCAGAGTGAGTGGGTTGGAAAGTGCAGGCTTTCTGAAAGGCAGGCGCCCTAATAGCCCACATACCCTCTCTACTGTACGTGTGTCAGACACATATCCCACATAAAGTATCAGCAGATCCATCTCTTGTCATTAGGGCTTCTATTAGTGCATCATTGCAAAGTTTACATCTTTAGCTTGACTTGTAAAAATGAAATAAAAGCTGCTACAAGGATGTCGACACTTCTCTTTTCCCCATTCAACCTTCCAACACAGATTTAATCCTCCATCTCTTGTTTGAAGACTGCTGTTAGGCATTCAGCCTGTTAAGAGCGCTGCAGAAACACTTAGTCCTTGTGAAGGAGGATGTGTTGTTTACAAAATGCCTGGCTGAGCTTTTAAGGATTTGTGCCTTTTTGCCTTTGAATGCTTTGGGAGGGGAAAAAAAAAGGTCCAAGGAGCTCAGAGCACTGTTCTGTGATCTTTTCCATTTAAATGCTTTAAAGGGCATCTTCAGCTCAATGTGTTTAATTCATTAGAGCCTGCCTTTTTGTCAGACTTTCACTGTTGTGTTCTACTTCTTTCTTCTGCTGCCTCGTGGCGGTGGCTGGCTAGCTGGGCAGACAGGCACGACACAGCCAGTGAATTCACAGTCAGGGCCACGTCTCTGGGCTCATATCATTCCTACTGAGAGCCGGGGCCTCGTCGTGGCGCTGACCCAGCGCTCGCTCCTGCAGGAGCCGAGGAGTCTGAGAAGTCAACACAAGAGATGCCTGCAGTGGAATTACCCCTCCTGCGTCTCGTCTGCACTTTTGTACACACCGCCTATCTCCTCAGTCCCTGTGCTGTCGTGCGCTGTAAAGGCGTGTCCTGGCTCATCTGGGACCCATTGGCCGTGTACAAAGCCTATTGCTATGGAAATTGTATGTAATTTCAGGGGTCGTTAGCGGCGAGGGTAGGGGTATGCATATGGAACGCCGCTATCATCACACCGGAGCAGACGGGCACCCAAGGCAGAATGTCATATCTGTGGCTCCTTTACTTCTGTACTACATGACATACGCCGCCTGATGGTTCCAGAATAAGGAACAGACAGATTTAAGCGGGGGCCGGCCGCGGGGGAAAGGATGTGTCAGGTGGGTGGACAGACAAGAAGGAGGCAGCAGCTCTCTTTGTGGGTTTGTCCCAGAGCAAAAACAGAAAGAGGAGATTGGAATAACATATGATAAAGACGGAAGGGATGGTGGAAGGGAATCCGAGGAGAGACGCCTGAATCAATATTTATACTGCGAGGCGAGACAATTCTGAAGCAGTAATTAAATTGGTGTGTCATATTTCATTCCATTACTGGGCCAAGCTTGCATGCAAATGATCCGAATGGCCTCCTTTTCAAGTGGGTTTCATTTCTTTTATGACAGTGAATGGAACAGAGCTCGGCAGAGAAAAATAAAATACTCCGCTGCTCTTCATGGGATCATTGTTCGGAACTTGGGGACCATTCAGCCCCAATTCAGCAGGGGTTGTATGATACAAATCCCTCTCGGAGGCAGTCGGCTCCACTGTAAACCGTTTTATACTCAAACTATGCGCAGGGGTGAGGAAGCAAATCAATCGTGTTTGAATGATGATTAGTAGAATGAGGCAATGCTGTGGCTGATTGGAAGCTGGGTCTGATTCCCAACATTGCGTCCCTTCCTCCCCTATGTGGTGTCAGGGAGGATGAATAAAACATGTCCAGAACTAAATGTTACACTGGATCACTGCCTGTGCACATATTTTGTGCCAGACTCCCTCAGACACTCTGCGTGTATATCCCCTGTCAGAAGTATGATTTACAATCTGAATAACTTCTCCACTATTACGCCTGTTAATTAGCCAACAGTGGAAATCAGGGGGGGTACCTCTGGAAGGTGACTGCCTTCCTGTAAATCCTGTCATCATTGTTTACTGTGGGTATTAGTTTCAGATGCTGCGTCGCTATTACAGTGTCCTGCACTTCAGACAAATGGAATTTGGAAATGGAACAACAAAACACAGCTGTGCTCTGTGTTGCCAATTAAAAGTTTCCCTTCCACTTCCTCGCTCTCAGTACTAGGTCCTCTTTCTTTCTTTCTTTTTTTTTTCCTCCGGGTTCTCTTCCATACTAGGGGAAGGACCAGGAGATAGAAGAGAGCAAAGCAGCATCAGCGTTTGTTTTTTTTTTTTTTTTTTTTGTCTCAACAAACCCCTGTACCTTATCCAGTATAGGTACATCTAGTCGGTCAGACAGAATGACCCTGAGCCCCGGAGTGCGGGCAGCGACAGTAAAGAGCAGGGGATGGGAAGCCTGTGGTATGTTGTGTTCACAACTCTCTGGCTCTGCCATTGGCATCTGAAGGGCTGCCAATGGGAATCACAACAGTAATGACCATAGCAGTGGAAAGAACTACAGCTGCTTATGTTGTGTGTTTCTGTGCCAATACCCACAGGGAAATGGCTAGTCAGACATGTGTGATTCTTAAAGTTACTGAAATGTGTGTTTGTGTTGCATACTGACATACAGACAAACATGTACTAACTAAAGTAATGTTAGCATAATAGTAATTTCATTTCTGATAAATTATAAAGTACTGTTGTATATACTGTGTATCTGTCAAGGTTTCTAGCATTTTAAAACCCCTTACTGCGTATACAATTCTGACATGTATCAAGTAAAGAGCAGAAAAAACAGTATGGTGGGACAAAGCGGGAGATTCGATGCGGAGCAATGCAGACATATAAGGTCAATGCCATGGGGGCCTCTACGGTGAAGGCTGTGTGTCAGTTCAACACAGAAGTATAAATCAAGGAAGTGAATATTTCTCTTTGAAATTTACTGGAGCTGAAGTATGTGCTGCAGAATGCAAATAATTTACTCGCAATGCTGATTAATTTAGAAGTAGAAATACATGAAGACAAGAAAAGTGGATGTGATTTGTACTGCAGTTGAAGTGAAGTATTGTGTAAAATTGGATATTCTCCCCAGCAGACACATTTGGATTAGAATTAAAATGTTTTTGCACAGACAATTGGGCAGAGACAATACAAATCCAGTGCAATGTCAACTGGTGCTTGCAGAGGCTGCCGCCATCCTTACAAATGGCAGGAAAAGTAAATCCGTGTGAAATCACCAATGTACAGAGGGATAATCACTGTGCTGGTGTCGACATGCTGATAAAATGCACCGCGTCTTGCTTTGTCCATAGCAGCCAACCAGAAGACTGACATATCTGCTCATTATTGTGGAGAACATATGGACGAGTACAAAACTGCCACGCGCGGGGGGCTTAAACACAAGCTTGTACACACAGTGACAGAAAGGAGCAGCACAAGCTTTAGTCAGCTCAACTGCATTCACGTTGTCACGTCTGTGTATCTACCTCTTTATCGCTTGCATGCACAGTGTTGATTCATGATTCATGATTAATGCTATACATGTGTTTTCAAGTCTGAATGTCCTCATTGGGTGTGTTTTCCTCTCACTGTCCCTCAAATTCATGTTCCCAATATTAGCATTTTAATCAACATTTTTGCAAACCAACCCTAGATGGCACTGGAGAGCCAGTGGATTATTTTCTTTGAACGTGTGAGTGTGTGTGTGTGTGTGTGTGTGTTTGAATTGTGCATGCAAGCTCATCCCTGTCTGCATCTTTGCGTGTATCTCCCTCCAAGATTCAATTATTCATCATTTCCAGTGCAAATTTGGTTTGGCTTTTCAGT
>CAAKHB010003965.1:27860-40617 GCA_901007665.1 Aeoliscus strigatus
CCCCCCCCCCCCCCCCCCACTGCTGCCACCTGTTGGTGTGAGTGACAGGAGGCTGATTCTGTGACGATGAGGTGATACGCCATGTTTAAGCGGAACCCTTATTTCCTCAAACGTGATGCAGTTCGGTGGAACGGTGCTGAATAGTCTGAAGATCAGGTGTCTAGGAAATTGTGGTTGATCCCTCCCACCCTGGACGTAAACTTTTTGAACCTCTCCTCTCTGGGCAGAGGATAAGGACATTTGCTTCCCATCTGCTGCTCGCCCAAACAGCCCTAATTAGAAATAGCTCTTATCTTAGTGTTCTGCTGTTCTACTGTGGCAGCGTGTTTTTATGATGATTTTTTTAAAAACACAGATTCTAAGATTCTGTATGTGAAGTTGTATATATCCTTCTGTTTATTCCCTGTTCTATACACAAGTAATCATGGATGGATGTTGCTCTCCCTGGTTCTTAGGCTCATATATAACATACAACACATAACATAACATATAACATATAATATACTGTATATAACGCTTTCACATATAACACTGCTTAACTGAGCAAAAAAAAAAAAAAAAAAAGACACAGGTGTGACATTGTTCTCCCTTGTAATTGTGGAATTGTTACATCCCCACAGGACCGGGAAGAGATAAAGCTGCACAGCAGAGACATGTTGTGTTCTTCTCAGCTTAGTACATTAGTCCTGATAAGTGCGAGGGGCTGGAGGGGGGCATTTGATGGAGGACATGGTGACTCGATCAGGCACGCTTTGCAGGAATGATCTGCTGCTGTTTTACTTTCATTATCGCCCCTGTCACAGATTTCTGCCGGTGATGTTGCGTGCTTCTCAGTGGGGTTGGCTCATTGAAATGAATATGTGGCTGAGGCAGATAATGATGCAGCCCGGTTCCTAAGTTAGCCGCTTCCTGTGGTCATTTCTTCTGTGATTATACATTGTTATTTGCCACTGGACTGAGATGTAGTGTATTTGAATATTCTGTTATACACGGAAGGTGAGGATTGAGAGAAAAAAACAGTCTGCTCCACAGCATTTCTACTTCAGCACCATGGACAGCTCCAGGTATTTATCCATGCATCGCACAGCTGGACTGCTGATATTCCTGAGCAATAGATTCTAACTCACACAAATCTCAGGCACATGAGGAATCAATATGTCAGGCAGACAAGACTAAATATTGAATTAACCCCCCCCCCCCACCCCAAACCTGCTCTCTACTCAGGGAGGAAGACGGAAGGAGGATGCATTCTTCTGTAAGTTGCCTCTTAGTTAAGGTCAAATAGTAGGAGTTTGTGTACGTAATTTTGGGCTTTTTCTTTTTTTTTGTTTTTTTGCTGTGTGTGCGTAATGTCACCATTAGTGTCAAAGGTAATTTGCCTCACTATCAAACAAGCACTCTCCTTTTAAAGAACACTATCCTCACTTCACATAATGACTGCACAACGCACTGAACTGCTGGAGTGCGACTCCCCCCTCAGCAAAGTCTGCACTGAGCTCGTATTTGTCGTATGCGTGCTTGAAGAGTCTCCTTGCGACAGGATCTATTAGGACAGGTTAGCATCATAGTCAGAGCGTTTTTCAGTCCCCTGCAGTGAGAGTCACTAACCCTGATGAGCACTGCAAGAAGTCTGCGTCTTATGGTGAAAGTGGCTCCTCCAGGCTAGCTGAAACTGTAGTTTGACAGGATTTACCTCAGCTATCTTGTGAATTCTCAGGGGAACCACATGTCTTATCAGACAGATTTATCTCCTCATAATGTCTGTGTTTTTCATTTGAACGGGACCAACCCCTTCAACACTGGTTGACCATCTATTTGGGTCACATGAGCTCAGTTCGCTCTTTATGCATCGCAGGAAATGGGGACATTTGTCGTGAGGCAACATCACCGCTAAATAATGGAATGACCCCATAGAGTCAAGCATCTCGCCAAACAACAGACCTTGTTTTCCTTTTAAACCAGTAGATGCTCTTTTCAAGTTTCCATTCACCCCTGAAATCCGCCATGAATGAGGTAAAAGCCCAGTGCTGAAGAAACCTGCGAATGCACTCTGGAGTTATTCATTTTTCATGTGCTGTCTCCGAGTCCAACATTAGCAAATTAGAAGACTAATGATTCATATTGCATGTAATTGAAAATCAGTACGTTCTCTTGTCGCTTTCTCAAAATCTAATTAGCAAACCTTTGAGTGACGGAACAAGTATGTTTGCTCGAGACAACAGCTCTGTCTCAAGTGAAGTTTTTTACAAAAAGCTGGCAATGGTATATGCATGAGCACACATGCTCTAAAAGCTGTATACACTGTATACATCACATAGGATTGACGCTGTGATGAACTTAAAGCAGAGGAGTTATAAGATTACAGGCAGAAACTGATGCAAAACAATGAGGCAACAGACGTTAAGAAGGAGACAGAAGAGCCAGAGGAGACGAGGAGATGGAGGAACAAAGCAAACACCAGGGCAGAGGCTGCAGCACAGGCTTCTCCTGAGGGAGCCACAGAGATGGGCTGGAAGACAAATCAGGGCCACAGAGGTGATTTTGCAGCTGCACATCCTCCCTGTCCGCCCTCCCCTGCAGGAGTTGCAGACATCCAGCACGGTTCACTCCGGCTTCCAGTCGGTTGTGAGCAGAATTAACTTTCTTCATTTTTTTTTTTTGAAACAGAACAAGTATTCATGATATACAGTACCTCGGACCTCAAATGTGCTGCATTATTATTCCTCCATGTCTTGATGAAGGACAGAATCAGTCAGCCTTGCCGCATTCCTCACGGAGCTGATCGCACAATGACATCAAGCTGTGCTGGATAAATTGGAATCCTACTGGGCCTGAGCTGGAGACCAGCATGTGCAGCGTTCATGAAAAAAAACCCCACAACCTTCAGCCAGACTTGTGTCTCATTAGGGTATGCCCATCACAAACCTTCTCTGGGCTTTGTTGCAAGATGATATACACATGATCACCAATCGGGAATCGTGCATGTGGCACTTTTACATGACAAAATTAAAATGGTACAAATGCGTGGATGGAGGGATCCTCTACCACTGCAGTGCTGCACTTGTGAGCAATCAGAGCAGAAGCTGATGGCGCAGGAGCCGGCGGTGCTGTGAGCAAACAAAAGCTAGAAGACAATGTTCTCCAGTTAGTGACCTTGAGTTTATATGATCAGGTTGCTGTGAAAGGCAGCGACGGCACATCATGGACATGGATTTCATAAGAACGTTGCTGCGTCTAAAGAGGCTGAAGAGCTAGCATGAAAAACATCACTCCAAATGTCATTGCAGCACAAAGTTGCCTCATGCTACTAAAATTGTCATCGCAGCTTCTCTCTGTCCTTTTTGTTGCGTGTCATACATTCCTGAAATGAAAACGCGGAGCTGTGACGTCCGCATTAACAACAAAGGCGACACCGAGTGAAAAAGTTACATCATTTGAAAGCTTTTTTTTTTCGTTAAAAACGACACAGATCGTATGTGTGTTTGCCTTTGCGGAAAGGAGGGGGAAAAAAAAAAGAAAAGGTTTGAGGGCTTCAGCTCCCAGCGCGAGTTAAAAGAGTGGCAAGGCGAGCAAAAGACGAGAGGAGGCACAGTGAAGATGAAGCTCTCGCTGGTGCAGCATGAGGAAGGATACTGGCCCTCGGGGAGATGGTGGTGCCGGGATGACATTTTTAGGGCAGCTGTGAGACTTATAGGAGAAGCAGATGTTATACATTATTCGTGTAAGAAAAAATAAAAAAAATATAATGAAAAAGCACAGACAGAGTAGAAATAATAATAATAATAATAATAATAGTAATAATAAAAATAGAAAAATCCAGTTTACTGCATTTGAAAGTGTGGATTTTGGGGAATTTATTTAAAAATACAAACCAAACATACATACTAAACATACATTCATCTGGTGTATGTCCTCCCTGAGCATTGGCACGCCGTGTTCGTATTGCATGAATAAACAATGGCGTTGAATAAGCAAACATTTCCATGCACCCGACTGTTTTAAGTTGGGAATGAATTCCAATCCAGTCAGGCCGTCGTGTTTGTGTGCTCACCCTCTGCAGCGGCTTCACCTCCTCCACTGCTTGTGCCTCTGTGTAATCTGATAATATGATTTTAATAATAGGACTGCGGGATATGGGACCATGTTTTTAATGTGCATCAGTGCTGAAGAGTGACCTGCTCATGGCTTTCTTCGTCACGCCACATTTAGCAAACTAAACTTTTCACAGCAGTGTGCAGCAAATGTGAGCTATGCAGATTAATGTTCCCTATCCCTGAGACCTACGCTTTCATGTTCCTGCTTGTTTGTCGCAAATCAGCTGTCACCGATACAGAGACGCGGCGTAAAAATATCAGAGTAATTTCCAAATGCTAACTGAAATAAAGTCCTGCTGGGGAGAAAAAAAACAACAACAACATAGTTTCTCTCCAGCATTTAATTCTCATATCTTTTTCTGACATACGTAGACTTAAATCCCTTGTCATTTCCATTTTCCTAACGTCTAGTGACTGTATCCAGCAGGCGACTGACTTGCCACTGTTGCTGTGCCGACAAGTAATATCCGAGCTGAGAGACTGCATCGTCTCCGACATGAACCTGTAACTCCCATTTCTCTGGGGCTTCTGCTAGGTCGACTAAAGAGGCAAGAGACGTGACCACCTAGACGATGGACAGTTTTAATACAGCAGCATGTGCCCTCTGGGGAGTCGGGTGGATACCCCTGCAGATATTATGGGTGGTGAAATGAAGCACATCCATTTCCTGCAGCCTGAAGGATGGCATGCGGCACCTGGGGTCTGTGATGGGCTTTGGTCGTTGCCTTGTCTCTCGCACGGCTCCCACTGATTAACAGACAGACGTGAACGTTTGAAAGCCACCACATGATAGGGAGTATTGATTTCATCCTTTCAGTCATTGTGACTTTGCTGATTTTTGCTTACGGCACAGCAGAGGATGCTGGAAGCATCCAAAGAGGAGAGAGATGCTGTGAAATCGAAAATAGCGGTTGCTACGGGCGAGGTGACTGCTACTGTATGTCATTATCGGCTGCTGCTCACTGTGTTTACTGTCTGAATCGCAGGGCTGGAGCTTTGGACAGGTAACAGATAAAAATTAGATGCTGGAGGAGCAGCAGACATCAGTGAAGATGCACAGAGCGCACTTCACCAGGCGTGATTCTAATGAGTCTTTCCCTAAACTGCCTCTCAGTCCCGAGGCTTATCCCACAGGGCTGGAGATAAAACGTGAACGCCCTCACATCGCTGTGCATGTACAAATGTACCACACACTCATAAAGCAGTTTTGGGGTTGTATTTAGAGCAGTTCTTTAAACACAGCCTCCTCCTGCTGCAGCCGCTGTCTCCCCAAGGACCAGGCGGTGCATAATCAATGCCCTGCTGCGGTCCACAGCCATCGCAGCCACTGCTTCTCCTGCGGCACTGCCTCCCTGGCTCCAACTCTTAAGTGGGCAGAAAAAAAAAAAGTGTACGCAGATGTATCCAATTAACCGCTGCCCCCATGGTTCGCCGCCGTCACACGCTCACATCCGCTGTGTCTGTATCCCATCTTCATGCCTCATCTGCAACTTGCCAACACCCATCTGATTTCAAAGCTCCAGAGTGGTGGGGTCCCACCGGATCCGGGCCGAGTGTGGAAGGAAAATGTGCTGCTGTGAATCATGGGTTGGCCAGTGATCGGATGCACATGGGGGAATGAATGTCATTGCAGGGTGAGAAAGAGAAATCATCTTCTACACTATGTCAACAGTTTCAGGTTCATTTGGTAACTGCTTTTTGGATACAGCTGTGATGTGACAACAATTGATTGTTCTCTTGAAGAAGCAGCTGGTTCTTTAGGCCTGCATCAAACACACAATATTTGTCTATCACTATATCATACCATGATGTACTATACCATATACCATAACGTACTGTACATACATACATACCATAAAGTACTGTACATACATACCATACCATAACGTACTGTACATACATACCATACCATAATGTACTGTACATACATACCATACCATAAAGTACTGTACATACATACAGTACATATCATAATGTACTGTACATACATACCATACCATAATGTACTATACATACACACAGTACATATCATAATGTACTGTACATACATACCATACCTTAAAGTACTGTACATACATACATATCATAATGTACTGTACATACATATATACATAAATACATACATACATACCATACCTCTCCTGAAGGTTTGGTGCCAACCTCCAATCTGGCGTTTCTGTTACTTCTGGGCCTGCCGATCCTGGGACAACTGACTCTCCCCCGATCGCCAGGCTCCATGGGGTCTCCCGGGTCTCCAGGTTTCTCCGGCTGCCTATCAATGATTGGACAGACATGGACTGACATGCACTGTTGAACTCTTTATCAGCTTGCAGAATATAAATGTCTTCTTTCACCTCAGTACTTTCTTTGTCTGTACATTCCACACCTATCGCTGCTCTGTCCGTACCTCTTTCTGTGGTTCTCTTTTTTCCCCTGTTAAGTGGGTGTAGTATTGTATGGACTGTAAAGTCCATAGAGACAAAACTATTCCATAACATCATACCATTTCAGATGGCTGCAGATTCTGTCTCCTGCGTTTAAGTTCTCGTCCTCCATATCACCCTGTTGATCGCGTTGGCCGTCTCCAATCATCCCATTTTGACCAGTTGTAGCTGATTTACGCTGTAAACTCCTGTGAAAACAGCTGATCATCACCTGTGGCCAGTGAAACATCTGCCATGTTTTACCGGCAATTGACTATGATCCAGTTCATTACCATACAAAGCATGTCAAAAGAGGTGTCAAAAGGGCAGACACACACACACACACACACACACACACACACATACAGTATACACCACTCAAAGACACACGTTCTTATACAACTGAATGAGCATGTATGTCTATAGAAGAACATTTATATTTCTCTGTATGATGATGATTATTACTATTATATACAACACACAATACTGCAACATCACTGTTCTCCCAGTATCTTACACTGCAGTCGCCTCATCGTTTGATTCGTTTTACATAATCAGGCTCGATGCTGGAGAGTTGTCAGCTAAAGACAAAACTGTGCAAATCTGAATTAGTGTCATCGAATTAGTTCGGCTGCAGTTCCTCATACTTATAAAAGCCTCTCTATACCTCCTCCTGCTCCATTAATGGGTGAAATCAATGTGGAGGCCAGTCATGCTGTAGTCACTTCGTTAAACCGACTTTTACGTTGGCTGTAGATCTTACTGCCACCTGTTTCCTGCAATCACAACAGTGTCTTCAATCCAAAGTATTCTCTTCAACGGATGAGCCCCAGGTGAGCGGAAAACTTCCATGCCTGCTGTGCACTCGCATCAGGCAACATTTGCATCACGTTGCCTCTCATGTGCTCTGCTGAGAGACTGTTCTGACTCCTCTTTTCCAGCAGCACAACATTTACAGTAGAGCACTCTTATGTAACTGTGACAAAATAGCTTGGTAATCCGTTTGTTATCTGTGGGTTATCTGCGATCAGTGGGAATGTCAGGTTAGACTAAAATGTGTCCTTACTGGTCACTCTCACAGACTGAGACAGCTGCTGAGTACGCGTTCCCGGTGGGTGGGGGGCGGGGGGCATTGACTATTGTCATGACAGTTATCATTTTGCATTTCTTTTCTATTTCATGTGACATTTGTCAAGGTCACACTGGAACTAATGATTAATCTGTCCAATACTTCTTTTTTTTCTTCCCCAGCTGGCTCCATTAATTGTGAAGTAAATGAAAAAGGAGAAAATGAAAAATGTTCAGTCCATTTCTTCTCTGCTTTTTCAGGCAACAATAATATCCACAATGTAATGAATGAATAAAAGCAGCTACATGATTTAAGTGACTTTCTTTCCCCTGGACCCGCTGGATCAACACCCCCCACCATGTCCCAGGACCTAATAATTAAGCAGTGATATTTCGCAGCACTCTTCCAGGTTGGACATTAATTAATTTCCAGCTTAGCTACCAGCAACTGCTCATTTGAGGACACTGGGCTGCGAGGCCCTTCTCCCAAAGTATTGGGGCTGCATACCGAGACTGAATAATGTTCCCCCCCACCAACTAACCAGACTAAATGGTCTCTGCCCAGACGCTTTGATTCATTACCGCCACTGTGTTCAGATCTTCCCCCAATGAAAACACCTTAAGTGTACTTGATTGGCTGACTGAGATAATTCCATCTGTTGATGAAGACGGCTGCAACACTCCAATTTACCATTAATTACCCTTCATGCTCAAGATTAATAGATCGTTTGTGAATCAGCTCCATTAATTGAATCATCATTTCGGCACAGTATTAAATTATAGGTATGAAAATTGAGGGAATAATCTGCATTTTCTTTTTGACACTTGACGGCTCAATGGTTTTCTTCTCAACAGGCTTTCAATTATTCAAATATCATCAATTGAATATAAAATGTGCTGAATAGAGTTTTCGAACGTGCTGCTTTTCAATTAAGAGGCGTCAATGACTCATACGGTGGACATCCCCTTTAACAGTCGTCTGTCAGTGAGCACTCGATAGCCTCATCCTCTGTTACCGCATCAGTTCTATGGACAGACGTCGGTGTGTGTTTACCTCTAACAGCACAATGGCCTCTGATCTCCAAATCCCTTGTTTAGCTAAAGTGGTCCCCGTGGGACTGCGGCAAGTGGCTGAGGAGACACAGAGAGAGAGAGAGAGAGAGACGGAGTGTCAGAGATAGGAAGCCGAGCACGAGGAAGAATGTGCGCTTTTGAAAAAGGACTGATAGATGAGAGGATGGGAGGGAGGACCATGAAAAAAGAAACATGAGTGGTAGGAGGGAGGAAACCTTTTCAGGATTTGACGGCTTTGCCCCCGTACCGCCACCGCCACCGCTCCCTCCTCTACCTTTCCTGTCTGATTGAACCTCCGTGGTTGAACTCATAAAGTATTCACAAAGCCCTCTCTCTCACGCCCACCTCTTCAGCACTCTCTGTCATGGATGGAATGAGAAGCTTTGGTCCTTTGTGGATCACTCTCCTTGTCATATTGCGTGACGACACCACCTTTCTACTATAGCTGGGGGTGGTTTAAATTAGGCGGTGGGGGGGGTTGTTTCTCTCTTTATCTGCTCCGGGTAGGGTGTGTTTTCTTGTGGCCAAGGCGCAGCTGGATCACACCTGACTTCCAGTGACGCGGGGGGAGCGGCGGAGGATTTGAGGTTTGATTGTGATCGGAGCACACAAACAGAACGAAGTGGGATGCGACCTGACAGTCTGTCGCTCTGATGGACGGATTAGGTTGGTGTTTCCTCGATATACACACACACACATCCTCCTACTTTCATTGGTTTTGCTCTCGTTGTTCTATACATTCTATTAATCGCCGAGGAGCAAACAGCAGCTGTGGATCATATCTGGTACTAAACCAGCAGCAGTGGTATCAACGTGTGCTGCAACAGAGGAGGCAAAAGGGGATGAGGAACAGAAGCAATGGGGGCAATCGATAGGCTTCTAATGAGGACAGGGCAGGATGGTCGTTGAGGGGTGGGGGTGGGGGTGGGGGGGGCATGCTGCGTGAGAGCCAGCGGAAGAGACGGGGAGGAGGGAGATGAAAGGCCGCGCCTGCTATGTGGTGGGAATAAATATGTGCATTCAGATGTAGGCGCATGCATCCCCCCGGTGACACATGATAGTTGGATTATTGATTGTTGTTTTCACTGTGACCCCAGAGAACCTGGCAGTCACCACAGATGTACGGTACAGCGCGGCTGTCACCGCTCCTCCATGCCCTGTAGGCACGGCAACCACAACATCGCTCAGGTCCCCCGGGTCTTTGAGAATACTCCCACCTGCCGGGTCTCTGCCATTGATCGGTGGTGTGTGGACAACTTTTTCCTTAATTGCCCATGCTTATATTTCACTACGTCGAACCGTTAGGTGTCAGAACATCCCTTGAAAACGATCATTTTCTTAACGTGATTTAAATAGTCCATGGTCACAAGAAATAACTCCAGCTACAGCACAGATGTGGTCTCTCTCATGCCTCCTGAGGAGCAGGTTGGTGTTATAAAACCAGTGCTAGCTGCAGATTGAAACACCTGAAACAATTTCAGCTTGCAGTCCGAATGCCAGAAATCCTGAGCGCTTTATGTAGTGGACAAGCTGAATTTGTTACCTCGCTGGTACATTTTATTTGACATAATTCAGACCTTTTTTGCCTTTTTTCTGAAAACTATTCATTCATTACTGAACTAACTGAATTAACTGAACTGACTTTTTTTTTTTTGAATGTTTCAAATGAGTCATGTCTCCATCTAACAGGCTGCAAAATTATGTTTCTAATAACTAGGTAAAAGACACTGAATATAAATTACATTTAATGTCATGACATGTACACATTCATTTGTGATATTTTTTCCATTTTTATGAACTTCTCAGGCAGACAATCAAACAATGTGTATTTCAGAGAACAATGAATGAGGAGGAACGTGAGGTAGATAGCGGCGCCAGAGTAGTTTATTCAGAACGACAGGAGAAGCTGCATTCAGGGTAGCTTGCTTAAGTCAACAGAAACACACCGTTTAAACGCCGTAAATCGGTCACATGTTCAGTAGGTCATGAAACAGTCGGTGGCGAATTGGATTTTTTTAATTAGGGTGCTGTTCAGTGGAAGGTCAGGATGCAGACGGATCAATGAAATGTAACGTATCGTCACGCCCGGTGCATACGCAGCCAACAACTCTGCAAATGTACCTAAACAACACTGTAAGGAGCCTAACGAGTATGAATAATACAATATGTGGCTATTAAACACTGGAAGCTGCCTCTCCAGGGAAGTAGGTGAACCCAGGAACCAGGTGTCAATGCATGGGGAAAAAAAATGGAAGTAATAAGCTCACTGACAACTGATGCTTAGATTTGTTTTATCAGTGAATTGTCTTTGGAAACAAGATGAATGGAGAGAAAAGATAGAGAAAACCCGCCCTCCATTCCCTCCGGGGATTGTTAACCTTTGTTGGTCCAAGAGTTAAATATAATTCATTCACCGAGGGTCTGGCTTGGGTTTAGAAATTGTGAGCATCACTCTGCAGGAGTAAGCTAATGAGGGCGGTAATGAATTCAGCACAACTCTGCAGGCTACTGTACATATCTGCAGGGGAAGTTAAAAATAAAGCACCCGCCCAATCCCTTTTGGGAGACCAGCCCTTCCTCTTGCGATGCTTGACCTAACACAAGTCGGTTTGTAGCTCCAGCATGAGACTTCAATTCCATCTCACCATCAATGCTTGTTTTGCGTCTGTTTGCTTTGCGCGGTGAGGGATGAGCAGTCATTTGATCAGCTGTTTCCACAGAGGACCAGACAGTGACCATTCGGTTTGAAATCGTTTTTGGACTATTTGAGTCCGTTTTCTTTGTGTTTCTCTTACTGTTTCCTGGAGGGTGTAGTGTAGGAAAATATACCATGTGCGCAAGGAGTCAAGGAATATTTACCTTTAAATTCAGCACAAAACATATTCCAAAAATATGTGGCAGAGACTTTTTTTAATCAACACCCTTGCCGTCTTATCATCCATGTTGCACATGAAATGAAGCAGAAGCTGACTGCCGGTCGAGTGGAAAAAGTAAACATCTAACAGCTAAATTATACCTTCAGGAAATGTTTATTGAATCGTCTGTCGTTTGAAATATATTGTCATCAATGAGAAAATTAGATTCATGGAAGTAATCAGCAGCTAAAGCTGTCAGACATACGACCTCACACACAAATCACTATAATCATTGAACTTACTCTATTATCCATGTTACATGAAATGAATTGGTAAACTTCACTTTTCCACCTGACTGCCCTTTCAGCCAAGTGTGCAGGTTCACATTAATACATCAGCTGCGTGGTGGTAATAGGACACTTTTCTCACATAAACCATAATGGGATTTTGTGCACGTCTGTACGAGGGTGGATATAAATGGGTGTTACCAAATATGGCTTGTAATTTGTTCATATGGACTTAACACATATGCATTGTCATATTTTACAACATTATTATGGTTATACTTTTATATTTTATTGACTGTAAATACATTTTCCAACTGAGTAATTTTAATGAGCAAAAAAAGTAACACAACCTCTTAAAAAATACAATTACAAGTGTAGACTACACAAATGCTCTCGTATATAGACCAGGCTTGTGAGTGGCTGCTGCAGAAATACACCTAATACAGAAAACAAGACATGAGCATAAACTGTAAGATACGATAAGATAAGATAAGATAAGATAAGATAAGATATACTTTTATTAGTCCCACAAGGGAGAAAAGTGGAGAAAAGCCACATGCTCAGTAGCTGCAACACCAATGCAACACTTAGCGCAACATGCACCATTGTTGTTGTTGTTGTTGTTGTTGGTGGTGGTGGTGGTGGTGGTGGTGGCGTCAGTGCATGGGTGTTATGGGCGAGGTGGGGCATCGGAGGTCATTGGATCTGGAATGATGCGCATGGGTTGGAAACATGGAAACACAATGGTGGTTCACTTTTTTTTTTTTTTTAAACGTGTGTATTGGGCTCAAAACGCCAGTTCTGTCAACAAAAAACAAGGATGAAATACTTGTGGATACCTGTTGTCTTCGTGTGGACATGGCCTCAGTGTATCTGGTATCTACATCCACACACAGCAGTTTCTACATCACTCTAACAACCCTCTGATGGCTTCCCAATGTGAGGACCTTTTTTGT
>CAAKHB010003965.1:43582-61191 GCA_901007665.1 Aeoliscus strigatus
GCGAGCGTGACTCTGTGAACGTGGTGTTAATTTTCAGAGGAGAAGGGCCTCGCAGAGTGTTCTTAGGGTGCTTGTCCTTTAAAGTTCATCTGCACAGGGAGCCTCCTCAGGGGCGTTTCAAATGCCAGAAGTATGGCGGTATTGCACCTGCAGCTGGATTAGAGATCTCCCCGCTCACACCTGCAAATTCTGCATCGTCTAACTATAATGTGAGGCTGATTAAATGTGATATTCTTTTGCTGGAAATTGTGAACGTGAGCAACATATAGGAAGGCTGTGAGGGGTGTAGAAATACCGGGAGATAAATGATACAGTGTCTTCTGCTGAGGCGGTAAAAAAAAAAGAAGGAAAAAAAGGTGCAGACTGTGAAGAGGCAGATGAAATGAGCCGAGAAGGGAAAGGCCCCTCGCAGGTAACTGTGTAAAAGAGAAACTTTGGGTTACTTTCTGGCGCTGGGACTGCCTCGCTATGCTGAATAACAGGATGTTAAATGATTTACAGTTTGCAATCAGAGTCTGCAGATTTAAGTTGTGGAGGTTGCTCATGGAGTGTTTGAGGACAACAGTGTTTTTCTGGAGTGTGTCTGAAAATAACCTGCTGGTTTAAGCTGTGGGAAGTCAGTATTTGTCTCAGTAGCTGGTTGAGTTCATCTTACCTAACTTACTTTTCAGACGACCAGGAAGCAACGACGATCAGGAAACGGAGACTCTGAACAGACTGAAGGAAGTAAACTGGCTTTGCTGGAGAACTTTTTGTGTTGCATATCACTGTCTCCTTCTTTCTATAAAGTCCTGTAACGTTTAGTTTGAAGGTTTGTAGCAGAGGTTGGTGTCAGCTGAGAAATGAACTCAGTCTTCTTCCCTCATCTGACTGTGAAGATGTTCAACACACTCCCAAAGCAATCTGTTATTTTTGTCATTAAATGTGTGGAGAGCCACAGAGAGTTTTGTTTTTCAATTACCTCTGAAAGAATGATTAATAGGCCTTCAAATCATTTGAATTCCTCTGGTGTGCGCTGACAGAAATGTCTACTGATCGAGGGTAGAAATGGAGTTCTGATTACTTTTGAATCAGCGTTCTTTGCTGCGGGAACCAGCGACTTTACAAACGTCTAACCGGTAATATATTCATATTTCATTTGTGGTTGAAAATCCTACTATAGGCAGAATTCAAACATAAACCTACAGCAAATATCTTCCTTCTCTGCAAATTTCAGACGTACTGAGACTCTTTAATTACCGACTGTTCAAACATCTCTTGTCTAGTTCATTTCATTTGTCAGAAAGGCAAACAGGCTTTTGTAATTTCCTCCCCCGCTAAAATATTCCTGGTTTAGTCTTATTCTATTAAACACAAATCCCCTTACAGATAGAATATATGTTGTCTGTTTGTCACACAGCTCAGGTGTAGTTTGATATACTCTGTTAGTGTTAAAGTATAGCAGCCACATGACATTGTGAGCTTTCGCTCCCCTTTGAACCATTCTCTGAAAATAAGGCTGTTCTCAGCGGGGGAGAACAGTAACAGCCTATTTGAACTGAGACATACAAACAACCCCCCCCCTCCGTGCACAGAGGGGGACATTTACATGGCACTGAGGTGCACACAGGACAATAAAGTCTCCTCTGCTGACCTCTCACGATCTGTTCTGGCCATAATGAGATGAAAATTTGGGGTTTGTTTTTTTTTTTTTTTTTAAACTTTCTTATGGCACGATATGACCACAGGGGGTATAACGGGGTCTTTGATCAGTGGTTAGGGTGTTTTTTTTTACTCTTAACTCACAACCTCGAACCCTCTGCCCATGCACAGACAATGACTGTGTGTCAAAAGCAGCTGAAACAGCAAAGAGAAACGTGTTTATGTATCTTAACTGCACATTACGGCATTTTTAATGAGGCATTTTGGTTGGGTTTCCACTCTAATTAGCCCGCTTGTTTGTCATAGTTGCTGAGTCAAATCTTTTGAGAAAATGTTATTTTAATGTGCGTGTCATTACAGGGAACTGTAACTGGAGGTGATCTGTTCTGTCACGAGACTCATTTAGATAAGGAATTACTTAATGCGTTCATGAAGTTCACCTCCAAAATCCTGTCAGTGGCAAAATTGATATTTATTTCTCTCGTTTGCAGGACTGTGTAAAACCTGCTTTAGTGAATTTTCACCAGAGATGTTGGAGTGGTGCAAGGATGTGAATCCTTTACATTTAAAGGCTGCTGTAACTAAATAGGTACATGTTCTGTGTCCAGTGTAAGTAAATAGATACTCGCCATTTGGGTTTCAGGATTTGAACGAATACTTTTTTTTTTCTTCACGATGTGTGGCCTGAACATATCCTTCACAACACAACCTCTTCAGGCTATTGAAAAGGATGCCGCATCTTACATCGCTGTAGTTTCTTCAGTGTCTTCAGGGAATAAACACCACAATGCAAAACGAGCTGTCAGCCCACATCTATGCACCTGCCACGGAGCCATGGGGTACGGTGGCACGGAGGTTAGGAAACAAAAAGGTCAACACGAGTTTGTCTCAAACTATGGGCAGTGTGTGCTCGCATTAATTGCTCTGAGCGGTTTACTTAGAACGACTTAGAAAATCTGTCACAACACTGAGCAGAAAGAGCTCAAAGTACTTTAGGCTCTCACAGCGATGGAGCTGCACATTTAAAAGAACGTGTGTGTGTGTGTGTGTGTATATTATATTGCCAAACTGGTGTCGCAGAAGAAAACTAAATGACGTCTCATCATGTTTTCACACCTGTGAAGAGACGGCTGAAGTGCAGACGTCTCTCATGTGGACGGGCTGAAGACGCGCATCGGCTTCACAAACATTGCTCGTCTTTTTTTTTTCTCTGAAATGAAACCGTTTCACTTTGCAGCGGTCCAGATTTCACACTGTCAGGACATTAGCCATGCATGCTAGCGCTGTAGCAGCGCCGGCGGCACAGATCATACATAAAGAAACGGACACTGTTGGGCGTTTGTGTGTCATAGTCACTTAGCGAGGTCCTGGCCCAGTCTCTTTGGTATTTTTAATTCAGCTGTAATTTAGAAAAAAAAACAAAAAACCCCCAACATCTTTTATACATTCAGCCCTGGGTGTGATCCTCTGCAACAAGGAGCTGTCTCTTTAGCACCAGTCTAATTTGGAAAAAAGAAAAGGTGAAGAAAGAAGGGTGTTGTGGAGGGATGCTGCTGCCACCCAACTAACCCATAGCACCTGTCACCTCAGGACACAACCCCAATTTAAACTACTTCAGTGCCTCATAGCCCAGATCAATGTGTTACTCGTGTCCAGTCCTTGTTTTCTGTTTGGAATCGTGCTATGCGGGCGATGTGTTCTGGTGGCCTCTGATTTCAGACCACCTTTCGCCTCATGACACTGAGGTTTCCCCAGTGGTGAAGAGCTTGATGTGTGAAATGGCCTCACCTTCAGGGAGCTATTCAATCACTCGGCTCCGATCAACAAAGCAGCTGGTCCACCCAGGGAGAGAGAGAAGTACGATAATTTGAGATGCTGCCTATTTGCCACGAAGGGTGAAAGGGAAAATCTCCCGTTCTGACAATGAATCCTCCGCTTCTTGGGTTAGGGGTGCTACAACGAGTTGATTCACTTCACATGGACAAAATTAAACTTTTTAATTTTTTTTTAGGAAGGATAAGAATAAACGAGTAGCACTTTAGGAGAGCCATGTACACAGACTACCTGACTCAGTATCTTCATCTGATTGGCTCTGGGGGGCCCTCACACAGTGGCCCTGTCATTCATTATAGATGTGCTATGGCCTCACCAGCAACTGTATCTGACTGACCAGAGCTGAGATAATGACAAGTGAGGTAAAGATCAGGCTTCACACGCCAACATTTGTATTCTGGTCGCTGTGCCGAGGCTCAGTTCACAGGCACGAGGCCAATAGACTTATGGAGCGTTTTTAATATTCATCCGGCAAATAGTGTGTGTGCTTGTGCAGGAATTTAGATTTGTGGCGTTTCATTGTGTGTGTGTGTGTGTGTGTGTGTGTGTGTGTGTTATTTACATTCCTATTCACAACACAAACTTTGAACAATTTAGGACAAGTAAAGTTTCCTTTACGTACCTCAGCTGACAGAATCTCACTGTGTTAAACTGCAGGTCATGATTTATACTGTACTGTCATGACTTCAAAGAAAATTGGACATTGGGGGAAATAAAAAAGGATGGTGACTCCCGCTGTGCCAGTTGATGTAAAAAAAAAATCCAACTGGTATGACCGTCTATCCAGATTAGCTAAATACATTTAGCTGACTGACACTGGATGGCGACAATATCCGCTTTTACAACTATAACACCAGTTCTTAGACCGGCTTCATGTGACCTGAACTTTCTAATAATCACTTGTTTCATCTCCATCACCTGGTGTGATATCCTCATCATTATCTGTTCGTCCCTCGAGGACACAGACAGCATGCTGCGCTGGGGTGATTCAGAGAATTTTTCATTACTTCTTCCGCTGGTTGAGTCATCAACCCAACGGTAGGTATGGAACGGGATCTGTGCTGCTGGCGGTTTGCCTGTCTGCTATGACAAAGGCTGGCCATTCACCCTCGTTCTCTGGGGAGGTGGGATCACGTTGACAGCTTATCAAAAACATCAAATGTCTAAAATGTGTTTTTTTCTTTCTCTATCTCGCTCTATGTCTCAGGACATGAGGTGTCAGTCTAGTAATTGGAAGGTTACTGGGTGGCTCCTCCAGAGAGAACCCCCCTGAATGCTTCTGTATGGGTTTTGGATGATTATATGACTCATGTATACCGGTAGCAACCTTTAACAGATGTGATGTGTTTATGTGTTGGAGAAAACTCTAGAAACTCACTGTTCTCTCCACTAAGTGATCCTCTCAGTCTTAATCACAGTCACACACACACACACACACACACGCCATCACGACTTTTTTCGACACCTCCAACGTAAATCACCGGAGACTCAGCGGATACCATGGTTTCTAAAATTCTTACGACGAACCCGCCCTCCCATCTAAAGACAGAAGGCAACATTCTGACTTGCTGCTATGGATAACTCTATAAATACCCCCCATTTAACATTTATCTACCTCTGGCACAATCATCTGTCATGATGGTGCAGGTTCAGCGGGTCGTCCCGGCTGCCGGTGAGGGGTCTCTATTTTTACCAGGTGTCATTAGGCTGGAGTTTGTCGTAGCCCGTTTCTTCCTTTCTATACAATGAACAAACAGATGGTCAGAACACCTCTTGTTCTCTTCGTCTCTTCGTCTACGAGTCGCTGCGAGTGTAGCGACGACGACCGGACCCCGTGACGTGATGTCATTCCTATTTGTAGCGGACTGAAATGCAAAAGCTGTGAGACAGACGGCATCTCGTCACTGGGTCCAGCATCGTGTGACTCCAGTCACCTCCTGTATATCCTCAGCGTCGAGACTTAGTCTGAAATATTACAACGTCATGGCCGTTCTCCGGTGTTGACACGATTCTTTTACGCATAAACATTTAGCAACCTAATAAATGTTGTTGTTCCGCCATCCCCTTTGAAAACCATTTAGAGAGAGATAGCATGTTGTTTGTACGTTTGTGTAGTCCACCCACTATTTGAAGGGTTAAGTAAGTCAGGGGCATTATGTTAACGATTGTACACCTTAGGAGTGTGTGCGTATGTGTGTGTGTGAGAGATAGAGAAGGGCAGAACTAACCCGCCTCAGTGACTTTGGGACAGACTTCTCCTTCAGGGGTCGTGAACATGGCTGAGAGCTGCCCGCCAGCATGCACAAAGACCCACTGATCCCACATGGGCAGAGGAGACAAAAACGGGAGGAGGAACAGAGCAGCGATGGTGACGGTGTAGAACGTCAACATGTCAAAATGCTCAAATCCTGTTTTTCCCTTTCAAATGTAAAGTGAAAGGAAAAGCGGACACGACTGTGTTGATCATATCCCCAAAAGACCGCTGCTGTCTCATATAAAGGACGTGCTGGAATGATTTTAACTTGTGTGTCTTTGTGATGCTAGATTCTCCTTTAACCTTTTCCACTGAAACACCGAGTCGTTGCACGAGTCCTTTTGTTTTCAGCTAATCAGCTAATCAGTGTAGGAAGCTGGTACAGTCCTATTCCTCTCATACCTGAAATCCTGGCTAATGGTTTCAACATGTCAGAACGTGTTGTGCACAGGTCACATCCAGAGACAGCCTGTTCATTTAAAGTGATTGCTCTCATCAAAATGCTGCTCATCAAAACAAGGTTGTGTAAATGGGTAGATCTTCACCGTCACTGTGATTCTGGTGGCTGTAGAGGCTGGTTTGTGACGTCTCATCTCGGTATTTTATCAGCCTGAGTTCACACCAGCCTGGGTTTGGGTTTCATATGCGTTTATTGACAGTCCTTTTTGTATTTGCCCAAATTTGGCTGCTGATTAGATTGATTGTGGAGACCAGATTTACCGTCCCTGACTGCCTGCGACTGTGTGTGTGTGTGTGTGTGTGTGTCTGTCTGTCTGTGTCTGCATGTGTTTTCATCTGTGCAGTGGCCACATGCCATCTGTTTGGACTAGATATGCCACCTTTTCCCTATCCGGTGTGAGAACAACAGTCAACACTGCTCCCAGACCCGGCTAAGCGCTGTCTGATGTGGACGACTGCAGCTATCTCACTAAACAAAATCATAATTGCCGGTGTTATCTCATTTTGAAAAAGTCAAAGCGCAGGATGAATCATTAGTTGCCAGTGTGGAACTCTAAATTATGAGTCATGAATTTTGACGTTGTCACAACCACCCAATAGTTAAAGGGGCATTGTTGATTTTTCGTACCACAGTCAGTTACAGCCAGTGAAGGGTGATTATGATTATTACCTTTTGAATGATGGATGCGTTGTAATGGATATTGAATGACACCATTAGGGTTTAGGCTCATTGTCACTATGAATCTATAGCTGCCACAACCAAGGCGTGGTGCCACTGTACGCCCAAAACCAGAGAAGGCATTGGCTTGGGTGGTAGTGTCTGAGATGGCAGCCATGGTAAAGAAGGAGACAAAAGATGATAAATGATGAGTTCAGACATTGTGCTCGACTTGACCAATGAATAGGAAATACTGCCTTGATATAACAATGTGTTTCAGGCAAAAAAAAAAAGTTCTTATTTTTTAGGCACTTGATGTAATACCAGGTGGAAACTCTAGAGGGAGAAGCTTAGCAGCTATAAGTTACCTTTGCTTCGAGACACTTTGATTGATTTTACCGAATGAATGCAAACTTGCACAAAAATGGCTGTTTTTTTGTTTTTAGTTTTAACCTGAGGCTCTGTCTTCACTTGCATGGTTGAAAGCTGAGAGAACCCGATGAGAGATGTCGATTTCTGAAGCATTTGCACCGCTGCAGCTTTGGATAAAAAACAAGCAAATATTATGAAAGTGTACCGTGCGTGTCTTTTTGTGTGTGAACTGAGGGCTCCTCTGTTCCTCTTCCCCCCTTTCTCCTCTCTTCCTCAACTGCCAGTGTCAACGTTCTGGATCAGTGAACGGGCCAGATGGCTGCAGAACACAGTTCCCTCTCTCTCCCTTCATTCCTCCATCCGTCTCTCCAGTTCTCACACCACCCCTTTCTTCAAGCCCCCTTTCCACCCGCTACCACCATTTCTCTGCTTTCCTTCACTTCTCTCTCCTCAGTCTGTCTGTCCCACGGTACTGTAGCAGATGAGACAATCTTCTCAGTTGCCCCGGGCTGTCAAGCCTTTCCCAAGCTCAACTTTCCGAGCCTGACGGCTGTGTGTCTCCTGCGTCGTCTCTGAGAAATAAAAGCAGTCGATACTGTTTCATTCCTCATTGTCCCGGTTCAGCATCTGCCGTCTCGTCCTTACTGTGCTCTTAATCACACCAGCCATTACTGTTCTTAAGCACAACAGAGGAGAACCACTTGGGATCATCAGAAGCCAAAACCAGCCTTCTTCTATTCTAGAATCTCTGAGCTGTTAAACTGTAGTTACCATTCACTGAGGTGTGTTCTGTTTTATACTGTCGATCGTTTTGGATGATCGGAATAATTATGTAAATATTATTGATGACAATAACCGTGAAGGGAAAAGGAACATTATGGGTAGTATCTCAGGGTTGGAGCAGCGTGTCCAACCTATATTTCTGATGAGGTGTTAGTTGTGTCCCATCGGAGCGCTCTTCTTCCTACATAATCTGTGACGGTCTCTTCTGGTTACTGAAAGATTGGGGGTGACCTTTAACATAAATAGCATGCATTACCACACGTCTGCAGTGGGACATGAGCTCCGATCTCTCCGGTCACACGAGTGTTTATAGCCTTAAGTCTTACTCCTCTGTATGTGTGGCACATTGCCCGCTGCGTTGGCACTGGACATAAATCATTCAATGCACAATGAGCCAATATGGACATAATTCCCTGGATATTGACTTGGCGATATCAACACCTGTTCAGAATTAGAATGGAAAGTGCCTAGAAATATGACGTGAATGAATGTAATTTATTTTAAACACATGCATTTCACTGTTCGGGGGAGTCAGTCAGTCAGAGTCTTCAGTGGTGCTACCGGGATGCCAGGTGTGGGTGGGCATTAAAACAAAACAAAACCAAGAAACGCAACGCTCAACCTGCTAAAAATCCAAAATCCATACAAACTAATGTGGCAGCTAATTGTTTGATTCCATCTATGAAACCAACATTTATCTCACCAAAGGATTTCTTCCAGCCAGCGGTAAATCTCCAGAGAGCTGCAGGTCAGTTCACTAGATCGCTCCCTCCCCTGGGATGAGGACGGAAGGTGTTCGTTTCCTGCGTTCATTATTTTTAAGACTTCATATTCTGACATCCTCTCCCCTGGGATGACGACGTATGTTGACCGGCGATCACGTCAGTATTCCCGCCTGCTAGCCGCTAACCGCTAACTGCTAGCAGCTTCATATACGTCTCTTTTCATGTTGGGCAATCAGCAGAGCATGTTGAGCCAGATTTCAGAATTTCACCCTGTACGGCTGGATCACTACATGACCACGTCAATCTGTGTTGTCTGGTGTGAAAAAGACATGACATCACTTAGACCTCGATGTTTGTTTGGAGGACAGAATGCTTTGTCCATTTTATTTGAAGGCATGGGTTATTATGTCTACCTGAGACAGCACATCACCGTATCGGCGTGGTTCAGGACGCTAACTGATAAGGTAACTGATGGGATTCAGTCCGAGAGAGAAAAACAACTTACACATTTGTGAGATTTAAGAAAGTAAACTGAATGTCCAGTGACCCTGAAGTTGTTATTCAGTTGTTGTGGCTAAAGACAAGGTAATGAAGGACAAAACTGTAAAAATCACCTTGGTGTTTTCTGTTCTCTTCAGCCATTTCAATAATTCAGCGAGGGCATAATATAGACATCAGATTCAACGTCAGATTACAACCTGCTTCAGTCTACTTGAGCCCTCACCAGCTCAGTTCTTTATATCAAAGCACTTTCCCAGCCCCTGTCAGAATGTTTTATTAGCCCTGGTCTATGTAAAGCAATAAAAAGCAATTGCATTTCGCATTACAAGGAGGGCAATCAATAAATCAGAACTGATCATGTGGTGCACAAAACAGCACCACAAATTCTCACAGTCTCTCCACACCTAAGCAGCAATGATGCATGTGCTGTGTGTGTTTGCTCGTCTCCGCCTGCAATTATCTCAATTATGACCCTGCCTGTTCGAGGTGACCTCCACATGAGGTCACGGGCTTATATGAGAGTCATATTTTTGGTGATAGCCCTCAGGGAATTTATTATCTGGAACGAGAGGTAGTGCTACATAAACTGTCAAATCAATACTCATCATTTAGTGGAACACATATGTGAAAGGTGAAAATATAATTTGCACCTCCGTTCGGGCTGCCGTGGGTAACGGCCTCGCTGAGAGCACCGTTAAAGTGATGTGTTCTCATGAAGCGCCACGGACCTTAAAAGTGGTGTAAAATGAAGTTTTAATCTTTGCTCCGCAGTGGACGGGGTGGCAGGTCCGTGTGCCCACGCTCGTCGTGTCCTACAAGGTTGAGGATGTGTGTGAAGCAGCCAATTACAGCGTCCCAGCTCTGACACCATGACAGCTTTGCCAAAGTGACGCTGCCAGACAGACACAGCTAATCAAATCACTTTTCTTACTGGATCAATACTTTTCACGATCTGCCAGATTTTGAATAAATGTTGTCTCTAGAGCTAATTACAACATGACCAGTGGGGCCAGTCGCAGCTTGGAGGTAGAATTGAATGTACTGTAGTACTGTAGACATTTCAACCCACATATCCTGACAGATATTCCATATTATTCATGACGGCAGTTTCTTTGTACGTGGTTCTGTTGTGAATACAAACATCTTGGCTTAAATGTGCCCACTGGTGCAAAGAGGCGCAGGTGTAATGTGTCTCTTAAACTGAGGTTAATGGTAGGTCCGTGTTCCCTCCTGACTGGGTTCACACACAAGTTAAGTGGGCAATTTAGAGAATTCTCACAGATAGCAATGGTTTGCACATTTCTTACAAATGAATCGTCCACCGTCTCCGACACAGATATTGTTTGAACATCAGGACAAAGTCACTATGTGTTGACCCATCCACCTGCCACCCTTATGGACTGGATATTATGTCTGGATCTTTTCTCCACTTACTCCCACTGGTCTAAAAAGCCGTGATATCTCTGTTGTTTTACACTCAACATAATAATAAACCCTAAATTATTAAGTAAGCTGTCAGGACATCAGTGAACGAAAGGTTTTACTTTGAACAGTTTAACACTACAACGCCGACGGCATCGCTGGTGATGCGTTCATGTTCCTTTGGACAACTGTAGAAAACGTTGATCGGGCCCTGAAAGTTACACTTCACATGTTGCTGTCATTACGGTAATGACTCGCCAGCTTCCAGCTACAGAGCGAATGGGATTACCGTAATGACAGCAACATGGCTGTTCTCAATTTTCACGAACCGGTCTACATTTTCTCCTTCTCCTGGCTGTTGGCTGTTTTCTCGTTTTCCACGCTCCTCCTTCACACCAAGGAGGAGAACCGAGTGCCGTAACTGTTGAAAATGGTCAAGTAAATACGGTACACCAAAGTATGTGAGTGTGAATGTAGCACTGGGGATGCTGACAACGTTAAAGACGTAACGACCGTTACCCTGGAGGGTTTTTCAGGTGTGATCACATCTGTGAAACAACACTCTAATTTTTTTTCTGTACATGTCATCATTTCACACTTATCTTACTTTGAACAGTCAGTCTCAGCGGGGCTGTTTAGGAACACCTGCATCTTCTTCCTCAGAGGTTACATCCACGCCAGCTGTGGCCAGAGGTCTCATACTTTTGTCCCGAGCTGTCTTGTTCTAGCACAAACATCCTGATTACAGTACAAATCGGTGGTCAAAGGTCACCACAACTTTGACCCTTCCTTGTGTATATTACACAGAAACATGCACGTATATTGTGACTTGATGGGTTGATGGAGGTAATTCTTTGTCTACTCACAGTACACCCAGAAATTTCTGGTGGGGGGGGGGGGCAAAAAAAGTACCTGGAATAGCAGCGTGTGTTTTGATATTGAGACAGACAATGATGAGAGAGTAAGTAAGGTTTAGACTTTCACAGCAAAGAGTGGAGGAGCATTTCTGACTGGAGGGACAGAGACACAATAATATTTATAACCTTAAGCTGCTATGAGTGTGAGATAAAGGACGGTGGGCTTGGATATGACATCTTTACTTTCTCAGCTTAATGCCACCCGTGACATTAGGACTGGCACTTGGGCGCAAATAACATAATAAAAGACAATTTTCCCTGCAAGAGGGAGACAAACATTGGGATGTGTCACTAATGAAATCGGGATGGATTTACGCCAAGGTTAGAAATTAGTGTCACAAATAACACCAAGGAGGAGTCACTGATGTTTTGTGTACAACAGCGATAGCAATCAAAATTCACCGAGACAAACGCAGGTATCTGCTCATGGAAAGATTTTGTAAAACAGCCATGAACAAGTCAACAAACCGTATGCAGCGTGCCCTTGCAGGATTTGTGAGGAGAAAACAACAACAACAACAACAACAACAACATGGCTTTGGCTTTTAGGGGAGATTCCACCTGTATTTGTAATTTCTGAGGATTTAAAAAGCAAGGTCGCACACTAGGAATAGAACATGATGTTTTGCTCAGGGACACTGTGCAGCAAATCCACCGCTCCATTTGTTGTTTCCAATGCGTGTCAAGGCCAGCTGGCCTTCATGAACAATGAACAGGCTCAAACACAGAGATGTGTTTTTCTGTTCTAACGGTCCTCCGCCGTAAAATCGTCGACGTTTCTTGCAGCACTTAATCTTTCATTCTTTGACTAATCTAATCAAGCTCACGCTGTGGTGTTTGGGCTCAGAAACAGTTTGCGATGCCACGTAAGTGAGGCTGCGGAAGGAACCTGAATACGACAGGGGTGGAAGTGCGGTAAGAAAGTAAGTCTTCAAGTCAAATAGCTCAGTAATAACATACAACACAGCAACAGGACTGATGGGTTTCACGGTTCAGTCCTAGACCGACGTTTAGTGTGTTGAACAGTTGTTAGAAGACACGTTCAGCCGACTGTTGTGTCAGGGACGACAGCAGCTGACTTGACTGACAGTGACAGTTTGATAACCCCCGTGACATGTTCTGGGGGCTGCTCCATCGTTCCATCCCTCCTTTCATGTAAGTTGTTTAAACAGATTCCCCCAGTCAGCGTTTCAGTGTGACATTTGGCCTCCAGATGCTGTTTTAATGGTGACACATGCAAACACCGTCCTCCTCCGTCCTGCTTGTGGGAAACCTAACCCTCATCCCAGTGAATCCAGAGCCAAATGTTGGTTACCGCTCAGTCTTGACCATGACTTCATGGGTGTTGTTACTATATTCAGATCTCTACCAGTGCCTTGGTCAGAGCTGGAGCACCCTGAGGACAAACAAAAAAAAACAGTTCTCAAGGAGAACTCCACACAGGAAATAGAAACAAAAATAGCTTTATGGGATGTTATTTTGTACGATATAACCTTCAGGGCTGTGATTTGTTCTGTTTACCTCTTATAGATGAGAGCTACTGGAACAATATTTATTTTATGTGTTTACAAGTGTGAAGCGTGCTGGTCCTGCTGTTTCAGAAGCAAATGTTTGTGGCAGCCATTTTAATTTACGATTATTTCAGCATCGCATGAACCAGAATGAGCTGTTCCCCAGTTTATTTTACTCCTGCTGTGTGAAAGTGTCTCTGAAGTCTAAGTGGTAATTTCCACGGAGGGCGTGTGTTTTGTTGGTTTTGACGGTCACACTTATCTGTCTGTGTTCATCTGTCGTCTTTGGGGGGGGGGTTCATGTCACTGTGAAACCTCCCTGTTGATAAAGCCGTAAGATAAAATGACTTTTTTGCCGTTGCCACGATAGTATGAATGCAACATGCACACACTGGGTAAGACAATATCGAATGGGGTTTAAGTGGAGTTTCAGCGGAGTGACAAAGGTTCTCAGCTCTAACCAGACAAATCCAGTTTATCGACCAAATGACATCACAATATGCAGAGGATTTAGTGCAGCTCCTCATGAGCCTGGTGCAATTTAAGGGTTAATTGTGAAAATTCTTTTCTTAATGAGCACCAGAATGGATAATTAGAATGCTCATTAAGAAAACAAACTGGCACCACAACAAAGGTTGAGTAAACATGCATGAAGCTGCAGCTATATGTCGATCACAAACCCTTCTGTTTGCAGTATTTTCAGGACTCTCACTCTGGAGAACATCATTTTTTTTCGTGCGGTCAGATGCAACGGACTCACTCTGCAACGCTGTGTGACCTGGACAAGCGACGTGTGACACTCGAATCGTCACGAATCGTAGTCCAAACATGTACACGTTTTCAACAAAAGAATCATTTGAATGGAATTAATTCCTACTCGACAACATGGCTCCGCCTCTGAAACCAGAGGTTGCTGTGATTTAGTGGTAATTGTGAACTATGACATTAAAAACCGTCTAGCTTCACTTTTAACTTGTCCAGGTGGAAATAGCTGCATTTCCAATTCCATAACGTTTCCAGGTTTTTCCTCACTGTATAAACCCTGCACTTCAAAGGGGATACGACCTCCCTTTTTATGCGGCTTTTCAACCCTGTAAGTTTTGAGGATCAAAGTGCAGACGTGCTGTCTAGTAAAAGAAAAAAAAGAGAGAGAGAGAGAGAGAGAAAACTTTGCTGGGTAAATTTAGGACCTGGCTGCAAAGGGGATTGCAATGTCAAGCTGTATTGGCCAAGCAATGCATTATACTGTCGCTTTCCCTCAAAGCCGGTGAGTTTCAAATATATAAATGTCACCCAATTTTCTCTGAAAGGATTACTGGAGGAAATGAAGGAATGTTTCCAGACACCATTGACAAGTTGTTGTTTTTTTTCCTATCTGGTCACTAAAAGACACTATTACATTACTTCTCCATCTGTGTTGCCATTTGTTGTGTTATTTTAGCTGCCATCTTTAATGAGGTCAAGGGGAGACCTCATTGATTCTCATGTGCAACAACGGACTGAGACTGGAACTGGAGCAAACGGTAATCAAGACCGTAAACACTTGGGGACACGATGTGGTTGTCAGGGATTGGTTGGAGTGAAGGGTGGAGGAGGCATTGGAGTTTGGGGTTCAACGGCACCTGGAGCGGCTGCGGAGATGAATCTCACAACTATGTCGCATTGGAGTTAATGGGTGAACTGACTGATGGGGGTGCGTTTCACACATCACAGTGATTATACAGTGCAGAAATATTAATTCACATATCAATTCGTTGATAATATTAATGAATCAATATTAATTTAATTTAAACATTTGATATCCACGTTTCCCCGTGGAGTCCTTGCAAAGATACATTTTACAGGTGAAATCAAAGTTTACTCACGCGTCGGTCCTCGAGTGTATCCCGCCACTGACACATACGTCGTCACAATAAGTTTAATCACCGGAGTGTGTCACTGTCCTGAGTAATTTAACACGTTGGGTCTCTTTCATAACAGTCAGCTGAGTGTCATGAGATAACTGTTCTGACATGTGCGAGCTTGGATATATGACGGCGATTACACAAGCTGAGCAGCTTTTATGTGACCCTCGTGCAGCCAATAAGACAACACTTTATCTCCATGCAGCACACACCCGGTTGACGGGAGGTAAATTTACAGCCGGAACCAGCTCACGTCGTTCGGTTTCATTAAGCTAATATTTTTGCCGCTGTCAGGAGAGCTGCTACGAGGGTCTTGGTCCTGATGTGCCTCCACACAGACGCCCTCCGCTCACTCCTCACTCCTGCAGTGTCTCTTTGGCTCTAACATATGGTCGCAGGATGCTCCGTGATCATTCTTACAAGAAGACCGTTGACAATCTGGTGTATGCCTCAGTTAAATGTTGATTTATGCTCATTATTTTGCCCCCAGACTCACATAAATCTGTTGTTATCAACAAAACATTACTCAAGCAGACTGACTGGCTCACTGTACGAGGTGACGACGACACACGTCACACATCTGACTAATCAGTGACTGAAAGAGCCAGTGAAAGAGGAAGAAGCGGATCGTACAAACGGGAACGGCAGTTGAAACACTAGTCTGAAGAGCAAAGACTGCAGGAAGTCAGATCCAAAGCAGGCAGAAAAGGAGCAAACTATCCAAACTCCATGTGGATGTGCTTTGACACATGATTAAAACCTGCTTTCTACAGATGCGTTGGGTTTAGTTGAGACTCTCCGGTCTTCAAATGGGATGTGAGAGCAGTGCATGTGTCAGTGCATGTGTCACTTACACTGTGACACACTGACGTCTTAAAGACAGAAAGATTCCCAAACCGGTCTCTTCGTGCCTCCGTTACAATAACTGCGGGTGAAATGTCAGGCTCCATATTCCCACCGCTGGTACGTCTGTTATTACATCGGAGTCAGTTACTGATTCTGACAGTGTTTTACAGATGCAGGTGCCACTCATGTTGCTTTTAAAGTATTTGTAACCCTACTTTATTCTTCAAAAGGAATTATATATAAAAGATAAGTCTTTTTTTTTCTTGCCCCCTGAACCCCAGATAACATACCAGCTATATATATATCAATATATTTGTTAATATACATTTTATTTATTCATTAGTTATATTTGTGTGTGTTGTGCGTGTGTGTGTGTGGTTGGGGGTGGGGCGACAATACCACCCACAGCATTTGGACTGAAGGGGGGGATTTCTTTTTTCTTTCCGTCTTTCTCCTCTTCCTGTCCTACTGCAGATCCCCTCACCAATTATTTATGAATCTCTATTCATAATGCATTCCAAAGTGACAGTTCTCTGTTGGATTCTCACAGCGATCTGGAATGCAGGTGTACAGGCCGGCCATATTCACCAGGAAAGTTTGGCTTGGACAACTGATGGAAAGGCAAACTGGGTTCGAGGCTGCGGAAAAATACGTGTCTGAATCCCCGACTGATGCTCTGTGTTTCAGCAGATTATATATACTTGCGTAACACACTCATTCACTAATATGCAGAGAAAGCATATGAGCTGATTTAAGCTGATAAGATGTTGTGGGATATATGTCAAAGATGTGCTGCTCAGAGCCATTAACGGGGGCTTGATCCTTGAACATCTTTTCATATAGGCAGACTCTTCTGTGTTGGCGTGAGACATGAGCTTCACGGTCCCTGATTATGATGGCACACATGTTGCAATACATCGGAGGCCCATTATGCAAGGAGTGTTTGTTGCATGTCTTCTGGATTTAAAAACAAACAAACAACAGTCCGATTCAGTTTTCTGTGTCTAAAAAAAGAGCGTCTATTACTTTAACAGCCTTGATCTTAACAATGTGACTTCAGCAGCTTAGTGGTGTGGGTGGAATTTACGAGATTAATTCCAAACACTTAGCAATGCAAAAACGTTAATGGTGCAGCTCTTTCGCACTGATAATGCACTCTTGGCATGTGTGAGGACGATTTCGGAGTGTTGATTGGACCTGAATAAACATGGCGTATCATCTGCAGAGAGCCGCACTGATGTTTAAGGGGGGTACGTCTCTTTTTAGCAACTTGATTGTCATATTCTGCTGCAATAAAAGTTTGTGTCACAGTAATGACATTTGATTATTACAGAGTGTTTAATACTATGAATGGTGTTTATAGAGTACCCGCTCAGCCTCAAGTGTGCTCAAAGCACAAGACAATTTCTGCCTCGTTGAGTACGTCACACACATTCCAGCTTATTCCCACTGCATGTCTGATATGTTGCTTCCAGCAACATCTCTCCCCCTTGCATCTTATGCCAAAGCACGAGGCTTCGGTGGCATCTGTTCGCGCCACCGTGCGCTCCCATCTGTGTCTGCGCAAGATCGACACAGCTTTTGATGGCGGGAATCTTGGGGAGGGAAGTTGGGGTGGTGGGTGCACCGGGAGACGGGTGATTGATTCTCATGTGCAACAACGGACTGAGACTGGAACTGGAGCAAACGGTAATCAAGACCGTAAACACTTGGGGACACGATGTGGTTGTCAGGGATTGGTTGGAGTGAAGGGTGGAGGAGGCATTGGAGTTTGGGGTTCAAC
>CAAKHB010003965.1:67043-78778 GCA_901007665.1 Aeoliscus strigatus
TCCCTCTCTCTCTCTCACACACACACACACACACACACACACACACACACACACACACACACACACACACACACACACCCTTTTTACCCCGCTTCAAGTATCAATCTCTGTATTTATTTTATCAACTTCAGCGGAATCGCAGATGACTTATAAATCAACACTTGCATTGCAAACATCTGTAAGACTATATTTAAACCTCTTCTCACCGATTCGGAGCCACCGGGGGTGGGGGGTAGGGGGGTGAGAAGGTAAAAAGTAGGCCATATTTAGGCCTGCAGCAGCTCCTCAGATGAAACAGGAACGATACACGGCTTTCACAAAGCTTGCTGTCTTGACAAAAACACATCAAGGTTGTAAGCAGAGTGCACAAAGACTGGCCTTCTCGTCTCTGCCTGGTGTGAATAGTCTTAGACTTGTAAACTGTTTTTATTCATTAAATCAGAGTCTTATCAGGAGACTTACCAACAGCATGAACTTTCCTTTTCAGGCAGCTCCAACAGGAGCCGCCCCCCTGCATCTAATCAGTCGCTGTGATGCTTTAAGGACAACATGCCTGTGTCGGGGTGGATAAATGCTCTCGTTTGAGGCCCTGATGTTTCAGGAAGACAGCCTTTTACTTCCCAGTTGGGAGATAATTAGTGCAACAAAAACATTCATAGCAGCCCAACGATTGAAAACATTCTTCAAATTAACTTGAAAATCGAGGACTCAGGGCAACCGTCTTGACATTGTAGAGTTTTTGTGTCTGATTTGTATGCTGCTGCTGCTGCTCGACTAATGTAACACTAAAAGTGTGAAATTCAAGTATTTTGTAGTTAGAAATCCCCCCCGGGCTCGTCCATTGGAGCAGCTTTCAGGCAACTCGTCCGGTCTCCATTGATGCTAATGAGATGGTAATCTGAACGAGGGTCAGCTGCGCTAAATGCCACTCACAGACATCTATCACGTCTCTGGAGTAACTCAGAACCGCATTTTCAAAACTCTATTCTTTTCCTAATGGGATTCCCTGAACATTTCGGAGTTCATCAAACCACGGCGTGTTTAGTGGGCAGAGTTCCTGAATTTGGAATTCATTTTCTTTTCCAATCTTGAGTAATGACTGTGTTGTGTTACAAACGGACATGGCAAGCTCCCCCACGGCCTCTAGTCATGGCCAAAGCTTTCTATCGGTGATGATAAACTTTCCCTGCCATAGGGAACCAATTCCCAAGGATGTAGGCGGAGGTATCCAACGCTGGTGTCACCCGAGATTGATCCTTCCCCCCAACAGGCCAGATGCTGGTAATTATACTGTGGAGTGGCAACACGCATCCATTCCCCACAAACAACGTGGAACAAAGCAGTTGGCAGTTCAATTAGGGGGGTGGCTGATATGAGCCACACATTTGGGCGGTCAATTAATAGTGGCAGATGAATGTCAGTGATGCCGCCACGTCGTCACTGTGTGGTTTTTGAATTACGATTGGTGACTAATGGAAAAAAAAAAGAAGGTTCACGTTGACACATAAGAAAAAAGCTCATCCCCTGATGGCCATTTATCCACACACTAAATAAGATGGATTAAAAATGTATTAATTCTGAAGGCACCGGGAGAGAAAGGAAAAAGTATGAACAAATTATATATACAGAATAATACTGATAATAGTGCTGAGTGGTCGTTGCCGAAATTATACTTTATCTGTTGCTTGTACATGAGTTTAACTATGTAAAGTAATGATATATTGTATACTACACTACCGTTCAAAAGTTTGGGGTCACTTAGAAATGTCCTCCATTTTGAAAGAAAAGCTTTTTTTTTTCCTTTTCAATGACGACAACGTTAAATGAATCAGACTGGTCTAGACATGTGGTCAATGACTATTCTAGCTGTGAACATCTGATTCCAATGGAACATCTACCTACACCTACAGAGGCCTTTTCCACCAACCATCACTCCTGTGTGCTAATGCTACATTTTGTTAGCTGATCATGTCAATAGGTGAATGGTGAATAGAAAACCTTTGTGCAATTATGTTTGCACACATGAAACCTGTTGATTAGAGAAGCTACAAAACTGGAATTGTCTGGATGACCCCAAACTTTTGAACGGTCGTGTATATTCCTTGCGAGTTATCTTGTGCGGTCATGAAAACACCTCATCTTCTCAGGCGATCAAACGTCACTCGATGCTAACATACCGCATCATCCGACACGTTGGTCTCAACATGTCATCAGCATGGGCGCTGAACAACTTTGCTGCGTCGCTTCTCAGAATCCTGACGGGCTTTTGGCGGGGGGATTAGCGCTCAGTGTGCAAGATGTGCCAAGTGACAATGTCCATGGATTTGGCAAAGATGCGCATTACATGATGTTCTTTGTCGGGACTGCAAACACAGAGCCGTGATTCGAACCACGACTGTGCTTGTCGAGGGCAGCTTGCAAAAGCTCGATAAATCCTATAAGCGTCCGATCCGATCTAAATCCAGAGAAATCTATTGCGAGTCCCAGGAAGGATCAAAGCGAAAGGCGTAGGCGTCCTAGAACCTCTTGAAACTGCAAAAAACATGAGGCGGCGTTCAGCACACGTGCTTTAGATGTGTGGTCTATTTTTTGTGTTTTGGCTGGACGTTCAAATTGACATGAGATTAACTGGCAGGTTTCCTGGCATAAACTGTCTCTGAAATGGTGACATAGTCGGGGGTTTCTTGCAGTGCCAGTTCTTGAACTGCTGGTTATTTTACAGCAGAAATAGTCCCGAATCAAAACACCAAAGCACCAAGTGACAGCCTCAGTCGGAGAACTGAGAGTCGCTGCAATGACTGGAACATCAAGGCTTCAGATCCTTTGCTCCGTCTTTAAGAGAATTTCAAATAAAAGAAGTGGTTTGTCAAAGTTGTGAGAGAAAGTGGAAGACTCCAAAGTCATTCACCTTAGACTTTGTACGAGAACTCCAGCGCACACGTCCACAGAGGAGTCCAGAAGCAGCGGACAGTTTCTTTCAATGCTTTGGACAATGGCGAACTCTCATGAGGAGGCAGAGGAAGAGAGATAGAATATGAGAGGAGAATGGAAACATGCCAAGAAGCAGAGCCCATTATTCAGAACTCAGGAGCATCTTATCTCAGCGCTGATGCTGAGCGACAGCAAGTGTGCCCACGCTCTTCTTCCTGGTCCTTTATAAAAGGACAGACTAAAAAAAAACTTTACAGTTTTTGAGAGACAGAACATGCAGACTGAAACGCTAATAACCCACTGAGTCTCATATCAGATGTCACTTTGATGGCAGGTACTTCTTTCATCCTTTGCCCATCTACCGACAACTAGAGGAAGATGATGCCAGTCTCGTTGGGGTCACAGTGCGTTAGTATAAATCCAAATTAACACTGTGTATTTGACCAGGCAGCCAGGACAGCTGTGTGTGACCTCATCGCAGAGGAGGATTTAACTGACTGTCAGCAAATGTTGCAGTCAGTCTGCCTCTAAGAGCTGATCAAACGCAATCGTTATATCACCTTTTAAAAGAAACGCAGCCCTGTGCTGAATGGCCTCCGGTAACCTCCTGCCCAGACATCCAGGTGACGGAGGTCCTGTTTTCTATACATGGCAATCTGCCGTCAGGAGGCCAGACTCATTTTTATCTCGTGCCGTTAAAAGCACATATCCTCCGTCTCCATCCGCCCCGACCTACAGCACAGCGATGTCAGCCACGATGCAACTGCTGCCTCGCCGGGAGTCGTGAGGCCAAAGGAGGACGGGTATCCTTCACACTGGCTGTGACTTTGCTTGTGATTGATTGTGCCTATTTCTTGACAGCCAATATTCTGCAAGGCGGCACGCTGCACCCCCCCCCATCCTTATGGTTGTTCTCCGCAGACGATCGAGGCACTGCAGGGGAGAAGGACTGGCACTTTCACCTTCGTGACACCGAGCAGAGTTCTTGTAACACGTGGATTAGCACCGATGCTGTGATTGTGTGCTCGTGTGTTTTCCACAGTGAGTTCCGGTACATGAATGTGCTTTATGTGTGACTGCACCTACGACAAAAGCGTGGCTGCACAGCACCAATGGATGAGCAGTTTATGAAGTTATTAAAATACGCCATTTGTGGTGGCAATTAGGCAAACGGCGATAAATGGGCCCACGAGACGAGAGGAACATCTGGTGAGAAGCACATGTCAGCACACGAAGTGAGTTAGAGGATGGCATCCATATTAAGTTCCTTCTTTTGTCAACACAGTGGTTGATATCCCTATCAAACAAGCCCCTGTTGCAGGAAGAACCCCAATCTAATTTGCTTTTACTCCCCTTCTCAGGTGTGTGACTCTGTTCAGTACACACCGAATGTAAATCTACTCCAAAGATGGAGGAAAACCAGAAATTAAGAAACACTCGACTGTTCATCAACCGGTTTTTCATCCAGTCTATGTCTGTCATTCGCCATAGAGTGCATCTCCTTCTCCTGCCACTATGTCAGTGGGCAGCGTCAACACCTGGCCCACTACGACCCTTTCAGGTTCTCTCAGGTGCTGACAAACTGTCCAGGTGTTCAAACCACAGTCGTGCACATAGCTGTCTTTAGATAGTCTCACTGAATCAGAGGTCAGATGTTCAGATCCAAATGTTTACGTCCCAATGCCGGAACTGGCACCTGATTTGTCAGCTGCAGCAGTAGCAGCTGAATCGCTGGCGGTGATCACTTCATACCCTGCATCTGTGTGAGAAGGCGGATTATCTTGGCAAAAGGAGCAGTGTGTGCTAACAGTAATATCTGCGATATGAAATTTGGGTACGCTGAGCTTATGAGAAACCGTTGTAAGATTCTGTAACAGAGATTCTCTGAAAATAAGAAGATATTAAGGGAACTAGAAATGTCATTGACTTCCCTGGCTTGACAGGAGCCTTTGCCAAAGTCAGCAGCCTCAAATTCTTTGGAAAATTCTGTCAAAAAAACAAGAGCATGTAATTACTAAATCATTGGTATCGTTCCACATCTCCAGCAGCCCCTGGAGACCATCTACTCAGGTCCGTCTGTACCAGGTGCTACGCTCAAACAGCCTTTTCCAGGTTTTACCTCCAGACATCCACGCCTCTTTTCCCTTCTCCCTGAAATCCCATCAACACTTCCTCTGCAGTAGGGGGCAGAAGAGACGAAGCTGTCAGCAGTCCTCACACCACAACAACTCTTTCCCTGATATCCATCCCTTCCCCAAGAGATTACAGACAAGTTGTGGGTGGGAAGCTTTCGCAGGCTTCACTCCTTCTTTTTCTCTCTTTCTCTCATTCCATCTTTCTCTCCTTTTGCATTATTTCCTTTCCATCACTGTATTACATCAGCCCCCCAGGGTGGCAGCTCTGCTGAAGGGACATCCCTCTAAGTTTCTTACAAAGGCCCTACAGCAGTTAATTGTAGCATGAAGATATATTATGTGTAGAGACACTAAAGGGACAGTGATCGCACTAACAAGCAAGTGTGTGTGTGGTGGTGGTGTGAGCATTCTCTTGTGACTGCAGACCCCCTCTGAAAAAGAAAAAAAACATGAAAGCCTGTCGTGGATATTTTTGAAATGGCCTTTAACAGACTACAAACGTTAGACCAGCAAGGACGCCTCTGTGCGTCTTCTGAAACGATGCGGCGCTCCTGCAAGAGCTTTCCACTGACAAACATTAAAAACATGTTTAATCTCCTCCACTTATCTCCCTCGCTGGCTCTATCTCCATCTTCCGTCGTCCTCCCCTTTCAGATGCAGAACCTCCCTCCCTCCCTCCCTCCTTCTCTCTCTCTCTCTCTCTCTCTCTCTCTGTCACGTGTGCTCGGCTCATGTTGGGTGGTGGAGGAGGGGTTCGCTGAATGCTGCGGCTGCTAACACTGGCCTGCTGCCACTCCGCTGCCAGGCGCTTGATCCTGCGCTCGCTGCCCTGCCCAGACAGGTGGTGGCCTGAGGGGGTACAGAGGATGAGTTCACTGAGCTGTCGAGAAGACCCATGGCTGGTCCTGTTTTTTTTTTTGACAGTAGAAACCTCTTCTCCGGCTGTGCAGAGGAGTGATATCAGCTTGCTGCCCAACACACCCGCCTACCTGCCAGCACTCCCGCAGCCTTACCGCACCACATCCTGGGGTTAATTAAAGAGGAGAATACACGGCTGTCTGAAAGGTTCCCGTCCCCTTCCCTGTGTGTCTTTGGATCCATGACTTGAATCTCAAAGTCAGACTTTTAATTACTGGAGCTTGTCCGCTGCTAAAGTAGATGACCTGAGGGGAATTAGCATAAGGATCTAAACACACATTTTGATTTAAATCTTCAATTATTGAGGCGGTCTCCAGGTGGTGACTCATGTACTATATTTCAGTCAGTGCAGCCACTAACTCTGACTTCACATGTTCATTACATTGATGTTGAAACAGCCTATCAAGGGATCGTTAGCGTTAAGTGATCACTCTACCCATACCCAGCTTGAAACGGTCCGAGTAATAGCATTTCACATCCAGATGAGCCGCTGGTGCAGTACATCACCTGGCTGAATGGACACGAGGGAGCTGAGTCACAGCATTGACAGGGAAAACCGCCGATCATGGTCTGGTTGAGCTCATGAACAATTGAACAGAGCGTCAACGGCTCCTTAAAGAAACGTAGCAAAGCCGTTGTTCCTGGAGGAGATGATTACAAGCCTGGCTGCGTGGTGAAGTACGTTAGTCTGTGCAAAATGGAAAACCGAGCATCTGCAAACACATCTAGCACTCACATGAAGGAGCCCACTCATGGATCGAAGCGTGCGAGATTGGAAATGGTAAGGATACCCTCGGAAGGAGTCTCGAGGCAAGGCCAGAGTGAATCTGGGTGATGTTTTCATTTTATCAAAGTTGACTTTTTAACAACGCCGCAGGGAGGCGGTGACATCAAAATGCTTCTATTCTCGGGGGAAATGTGCACTGAACTTGTCTGACATCCTACCATAAGACGTTATGATGCCCTTTGAAAGAGCCACATTTGTATAGTCTAAAAACATTTCCGAGGAGATGTAAAAACCCAGGCAGTACAGTTGTTGTCACACCGCCCCCAGATGAAGAATATGGGTCTGGCAGACAGTGCCCCCTGGGTGAACCTGCCATTTGATGCAATTTGTCCAGTCCCAGGGCTGAATGAACTATAAAGGCGACATATTTCCCGGTCAGCCTTCCACCAGAGTGTCAGTGTTTTGGGGGTTTTCTGTGTGTCTTCATCGTCTGTGAAGAAAAATTGTACCTTCACATTCAGGCATTTACATTTGTAGATCAGCTGGCTGTGGTTAGTTTCATCTTTTATTATTTTGTACCTTTTTTTTGGTGGAGCAGAGAAACAGCTACGACCTTTAACGTCGTCACCCACTCAGTCACAGACCATCAGTTGGATGTTCCAGCCGATTGTACCTCCAGTAAACTTGGGCACAAACAGTCTGGAGCTCATCAACTGTGCCCAAAATCAGAGAAGACCAAACACATCGGTCCGGTATCAGCAGTAAACCAGATGGACATTTCTTTAAAAGACACAGGACTCCACTGTCATCCCCAAACTCATCCCATCGCACACCACTCGTTTACGTTGCCTTAATGAAACAGAGCTCCAAAAAAAAAAGTGCCAAGTTAAAGCTATACAGCTGCAAAAGTACTATTCCGAGGGTATTTTATAAGATGAAGCAGACTCACACGTTATCCCTCCAGATACCTGCTGCTCCTCTTAGATCTTAGTATGAAACTGAACAGCGTAGCCTTTCTTTAAAGAGCCAATAATGCTTTTTTTCCTTTCCATTTTTCAGAGTTTCTCTGCCTTCGACATTCTTCCCCTGTGATCAGAGGTTTTCTTTTTTTTTTTCCCATTCGTGTCAACAGCTGGCAGCAGGTCAGCGCGAATCACAGTATGAAGGTGCAGTAGGTAGCAACAGTACATAACAAATGTCTCGGCAGACGTCCCTTCCCCAGAGTTCTGGCATGCCAATTAGATTAGGGCTGTATATTACTTGAGGACGGAGCACAAAGAGGAAGTCAATACCAAGTCTCCAAACAAGAACCCTGAATCAACAGCGGCTGTCAGCTGGAAACTTGTGTCATGAGGGTGCAGTTCAGTGTGATCCAGTGTCCATACAGGCTGTCGGCGCGGCCAGTGTACGGATTTTTTTCTGAAAAAGTAATTACAGCAGGACTGTGGGGGAATATAATCATTTATGTGACCCTTTTCAAGCACAAGGCAAGGTTGCATTTGGTCTTTGATTTTTTTTTATTGAAGCAAAGCTGCAGCAAGACTTTGGCAAATAGACCAGACGGAAACATCCACCCACCTGCACCACATACATTCCACATGGTTTGCTGCTCCAATTGTTGTGTTTTTTTTGTGATTTTATGACTATTTACAATATTTCCATTGCATAATTGTATTGTGTCAAATAAGAGTATGACGGAATTTCTGTGTTAAATTCCTGAATTTACTTCCAGCTCATAATTGACTGAAACAGGTACTTCTCGCTGTGGCTTCATATCAAAGTCATTGTCAGGTTTATTGTCAATTCCACAGAATATTGAGCTGATTTGAGACTTTTTCGTCAAAAAAAGACTGCTTATCTTCCCTGAGGATTTGATGAACATTACAAATGATGGCCTCCGGTGGTAATTCTGTAAAGTTATCGTGGTCTTCACAAAACACAGAGGTGTTATTAAAAGGAGCAATAAAAGTTTCAAATGGTTGCGAACACGACGCCATCACATTCTGTGCAGCTTGTCTGCACGTATTTCAAGGTAAACGATGCAAATATCTTGGCTGTAATGTTTTCCGAGATGAGTTGCAGCAGCGTCATACAATCACTCGCCTTTCCACTGCAGGCTTCGGAGCATGTGACACATCAAGTACAAGGTCGATGGAAGGCGGTGGTCAGGATGCGTTGCAGGCATTGTGGGTCTCCTACACAGAGACTAATCTGAAATGAGGATGCGGTGACACATGCTTTGTCAGTGTATTTGCCCTCGGGCAGCAGCGGTAAGACACATCTTTAGTTTAAGGTCGGCTGCAGTTTGACGAATCCTCCACCGCCGCTCATAAATTATCTGAAGTGAACCGCGGTGGTCTGAGCCAGCCGGGCGGGCGGCTCTGGGAATCCAATCAAATCTCTTATGCACAATGAAAGCAGGTAGCTGCTGTCACTGTAAACCGGTGGGAAGAAACTCCAAGTGGATTTCGTCTGCTGCAGATGAGTCGAACCTTAAAAAGCCCCAAGTGAAGCTGGGAAGTGAACATTAGCAAATCTGATCACTCCTACTGGCCACACCCAACATTTTGTCTTAGAAAGTAGATGCCTGACATGTAGAGAACCAACAGCTTGCTTGAGGGGTGATGCCGAGGACGGATTTGACAGCACACAGCCACATACATATTTGATGGATTGTTGGACGGTAACTTTGTCTGTATAATGTATAATAAATAAGGTAGACAATTAGCATGCTAGGGCCAGGAAATGACTGGGTCAGTGAGCAGAAGTTGATAGGAGGATGTTCTGGAGACAGTGGCGGTAAATGGCAAGAGGAGCATTAACTGATGCCGACGGAAGTTTGTCTGGGATGCATTTGGAGAGCAGAAAAACTCAGGGTGGTTGTCTTCAATAGGTCGGAAAGAAAAAAAGGGTTGAAATGAACTCTTTCTGTTCCCCCACCAGTCCGTCGTCTCGGCGCTGCTTACTTGAAAGCGAAACGTTTCAATTGTACAAGTGAAGAGGCGTTAACACTCAGCCGAGTGAAATGAACTCCGCTGTTTTTCAGGACGGAAGTCCTCTTTTATTGGATTTGGCCTAAAGAACAAAAACAAACTCAAGCAAAAAATGGCAGTCCTGCACCCCAGCTTAGTGTGCAGACTGTCGCTGCACCGCAGTGACAGATTGAGAGTTATGCATGCGAGAAACAATACCAGAGGGAGAGAGAGGTGGCTGGAGTACTGGCTCATTCTTACAGCCTCCAGACAGCTTCACGGGATCTGCCCTGGTTCCTGGTTATACATCAGTACGGCAGGGCATTCTGGTTGGTCGGATACAGTTGTGCAGTCTCATAAATAACTATCAGCCTCACACAATCACACTCCTCGGTTCCAGTTTCTGAGGCTTACTTTTCTCCTTGATCGTGAAGTGTGTTGTATGTCTCTCTACTGTGTATCCGGATCAGTTTTCATTGTCATATACCAAGAAGTTGTCTCTGTGTATGGTGCCAGACATTGAACATACATTTAAAACGTGAAAAGAAAAAAGAAAAACAACTCAAAGTGAATTGAAAAGTGAATTATAGCGGAGATAATGATCTTATATTTAATCCAGAGGAGGGAGGTGGGGGGGGCTGAGTCTGTCAAGGATTTGTTCCATGTTGCTGTAGATTGGACTTTAGTTGTTGAGGCAGTAAATGTTAATATTCTTCCTTTGGGGTTAAAAAAAAAAGTGGATTGACACAGTAGGTGCTCCATGTCCACCGCTGTGAAACGGGCTTTTTTCATGCTACAGCCTCCAGACATCAGACGTCTTTTCAGCATTACATGCTGTGAAATCAGTTTCTTTCTTCCGCAATGAATCAATACGGGCCAAGGACAGGAGGATGACGCTTAAACAAAAAAGGCTTGCCGGCCATCCGATGTGACCGTGAAATGGTTTGAAGCGAAAAAGAGCCGTGTTGGTCATCACATTGTTGTTGCAATGACACGTTGAGGGTTCCATTCAGTCGGCGTGCCCTGACCTGATTACCGGGGACGTGCTGCATCTGGTCGGAAGAGCTCGGTGTTCCACGTGTCGTCTTTGTATGCAGAAAGGAACAGTGAGACAATTCCCAGCGACATGTCGAGAGTCAGCTACTTATTTCAGACCAGTCGAATGTGATTTGTGAGCGCGTCGCACCAAAACACTTCTGGTCGTGTTAACAAATGTTCACTGTTGTGTATTGCCGGGGGGCAAACAGATGTTTTGTATTTCACAACCAACGCTAGAGAGGGACAGTTTAGTGAGAAAGTCTGAATTTGACATTGACTGACGGGAGTGAGAGAATTTGAAAAGACAATGTAGAACACGTACGTTTAATTCTTTCCAGGTATATGACTTGTGTAAATGTTAACACACCTTGCGATGCACTTGGCCGCCGCCAGGCAAAGCTGACTGGTTCTTTGATTTTAGTTGACGGTCAGTAATGGGATGGGCTAAACGCTGAAACATAATCAAGACCTTCGAATTACGTCACACCACACTTTCTCCAATGGAAGGAAACATCTCACTTTCATTGCAGACCGGCCTGAACATGGATTCAATCCAAATCGGACACATTTGCCCCGTTGGAGCGAGATCAGTGAGGTTTACCAGCTTCAACTTAACGCCACAATTTTTTTTTTCATGTAATTATAAGACATTTGAGAGGACAGTTTAAGTTTATATGAAGAAATAACAGCAGGTTAATCATTCATGAAAGCTTCCATCGGAATTCCGATTCTGCCTCCCTGAATCCAGCAGTGGATGCACTTTGTTCGTTACCTGGAGCCCCGCCTGTGCAGTGGTAACACTGCGGAAGAAAAGCCACTGAAATATCCATGAAATGGATAGTCAGGGTCAGATGTGGGCTTTCAAGATCAGCGAGGTTGGAGCATCAATAATATATGATCAGTCGTCAACGTTGCATATTAGATGAAATATTGGAGCCAGGCTGCAGTGCTTATGTGATTACCATCTGCAGCCCCCCCCCCCCCCCCCCCCCCCCCCCCTTCTTTACTTCTCCT